>WFAB01002095.1:0-59355 GCA_018977245.1 Lethenteron camtschaticum
ACCGTGTCTCCCGTGTCTCTCCCCGTGTCTCTCCGTGTCTCTCACCGTGTCTGTCCCCCGCCTCCCCTCTCCCCTCTTCCCGTCTCCCCCTCCGTGTCTCTCCCCGTGTCTCTCCGTCTCCCCGTGTCTCTCCCCGTGTCTCTCTCTCACCGTGTCTCTCACCGTGTCTCCCCCCGTGTCTCTCACCGTGTCTCTCACCGCGTCTCCCCGTGTCTCTTCCCGCGTCTCCCCGTGTCTCTCCCCGTGTCTCCCCGTGTCTCTTCGTGTCTCTCACCGCGTCTCCCCGTGTCTCTCACCGCGTCTCACCGTGTCTCTCACCGCGTCTCCCCGTGTCTCTCACCGCGTCTCCCCGTGTCTCTTCCCGCGTCTCCCCATGTCTCTCCCCGTGTCTCTCCGTGTCTCTCAGCGTCTCCCCGTGTCTCTCCCCATGTCTCTCCGTGTCTCTCACCGTGTCTCCCCGTGTCTCTCACCGCGTCTCCCGTGTCTCTCCCCGTGTCTCCCCATGTCTCTCCCCGTCTCCCCGTGTCTCTCCCCGTGTCTCTCTCCCCGTGTCTCCCCGTGTCTCTCCCCGTGTCTCTCCCCGCGTCTCTCACCGTGTCTCTCCCTCCCCCCCCCTGTGTCTCCCCGTGTCTCTCACCGTGTCTCTCCCCGTATCTCCCCGTGTCTCCCGTGTCTCCCCGTGTTTCTCCCCGCGTCTCCCCGTGTCTCTCCTCCCCCCCCCCGTGTCTCCCCGTGTCTCTCACCGCGTCTCCCGTGTCTCTCACCGTGTCTCTCACTGTCTCCGTGTCTCACCGCGCGTCTCCCCGTGTCTCTCACCACGTCTCCCCGTGTCTCTCACCGTGTCTCCCATGTCTCTCACCGTGTCTCTCACTGTCTCCGTGTCTCACTGTCTNACACGTCTCCCCGTGTCTCTCACCGTGTCTCACCGCGTCTCTNCCCGTGTCTCCCCGTGTCTCACCGCGTCTCCCCGTGTCTCTCCCCGTGTCTCCGTGTCTCTCCCGCGTCTCCCCGTGTCTCTTACCGTGTCTCCCGCGTCTCCCCGTGTCTCTCCCCGTGTCTCCCCGTGTCTCTTCGTGTCTCTCACCGCGTCTCCCCGTGTCTCTCACCGCGTCTCACCTTGTCTCTCACCGCGTCTCCCCGTGTCTCTCACCGCGTCTCCCGTGTCTCTCCCCGTGTCTCCCCGTGTCTCTCTCCCCCTGTGTCTCCCNGTCTCTCCCCGTGTCTCTCCGCGTCTCCCCGTGTCTCTCTCCGCGTCTCCCCGTGTCTCACCGCGTCTCCCCGTGTCTCTCCCCGTGTCTCTCCGTGTCTCTCACCGTGTCTCCCCGTGNCTCTCCGTGTCTCTTCCCGTGTCTCCCCCCGTGTGTCTCTCCGTGTCTCTCCCCGTGTCTCTNCCCGTGTCTCTCATCGTGTCTCTCACCGTGTCTCTCCCCGTGTCTCACCGCGTCTCACCGTGTCTCTCACCGTGTCTCCCCGTGTCTCTCTCTCCCGTGTCTCCCCGTGTCTCCCCGTGTCTCTTCCCCGTGTCTCCGTGNCTCTCCCCGTGTCTNTCCCCGTGTCTCTCCGCGTCTCCCGCGTGTCTCTCGCGTCTCCCCGTGTCTCACCGTGTCTCCCCGTGTCTCCCGTGTCTCCCGTGTCTCACCGTGTCTCCCCGTGTCTCTCACCGCGTCTCCCCGTGTCTCTTCCGCGTCTCCCCGTGTCTCTCCCCGTGTCTCTCCCGTGTCTCTCCCCGTGTCTCTTCGTGTCTCTCACCGTGTCTCCCCGTGTCTCTCCCGCGTCTCACCGTGTCTCNCCCCCGCGTCTCCCCGTGTCTCTCCCTGCGTGTCTCCCCGTGTCTCTCCCCGTGTCTCCCCGTGTCTCTCCCCGTGTCTCCCCTTGTCTCTCCGCGTCTCCCTGTCTCNCACCGCGTCTCCCCGTGTCTCACCGTGTCTCCCCGTGTCTTGTCTCCCCGTGTCTCCCTCACCGTGTCTCCCCGTGTCCCCCGTGNCTCTCCCGTGTCTCCCCGTGTCTCTCCGCGTCTCCCCGTGTCTCTCCCCGCGTCTCTCACCGTGTCTCTCTNCCCCCCCCCCCTGTGTCTCCCCGTGTCTCTCACCGTGTCTCCCCCGTGTCTCCCCGTGTTTCTCCCCGCGTCTCCCCGTGTCTCTCCTCCCCCCCCCCCCCCGTGTCTCCCGTGTCTCTCACCGTGTGTCCCCNTGTCTCTCACCGCGTCTCCCCGTGTCTCTCCCCGTGTCTCTCCCCGTGTCTCCCCATGTCACCCCGTGTCTCCCCGTATCTCCCCATGTCACCCCGTGTCTCCCCGTGTCTCCCATGTCACCCCGTGTCTCCCCGTGTCTCCCCGTGTCTCTCCCCAGCGTCTCACCGTGTCTCTCCCCCCCTACCACTACCCCCGTGTCTCCCCGTGTCTCCCCGTGTCTCCCCGTGTCTCTCCCAGCGTCTCACTGTGTCTCTCCCCCTCCCCCACCACCACCACCCCGTGTCTCCACAGTTTCGCTTCCGGCCAGGAGATTAAGAAAAAGAAGACTTTGTTCACTCCGAATCCGAGTTCCCCCGTCACCTCCTCCTACCGCCCTTCCTCCTCCTCCTCCGCGGAGACACGGAGAGGACGCGGAGACACGGAGACACGGGGACAACGAGGGGACACGGAGACACGGGAGGACGCGGAGACACGGAGACACGGGACAACGAGGGACACGGAGACACGGGGACAACGAGGGACACGGAGACACGGGGAGGACGCGGAGACACGGAGCACGGGGACAACGAGGGGACACGGAGACACGGGACAACGAGGGGACACGGAGACACGGGGAGGACGCGGGGACACGGAGACAAGAGGAGGTGAGGCAACGTGGGGATGATGCTGTGAGGCTGCGGTGTTAGGAGTAGGAGGCCAACTCTCTGTGAGTGAGTGGGTGGGTGGGTGGGTGAGTGAGTGGGTGGGTGGGTGAGTGGGTGGGTGAGTGGGTGGGTGGGTGGTGGGTGGTGAGTGAGTGGTGGGTGGGTGGGTGGGTGGTGAGTGGGTGGGTGGTGGGTGGTGGTGGTGAGTGAGTGGGTGGGTGGGTGAGTGGATAAGTGAGTGAGTGGGTGGTGGGTGGTGAGTGGGTGGGTGAGTTGGGTGGGTGGGTTGGGTGAGTGGGTGGGTGAGTGGGTGGGTGGGTGAGTGGGTGGTGAGTGAGTGGGTGGGTGGGTGGGTGGGTTGGTTGGTGGGTGGGTGGGTGGGTGGGTGGGTGGTGAGTGAGTGAGTGAGTGGTGAGTGGGTGGGTGAGTGGGTGGTGGGTGGGTGGGTGAGTGGTGAGTGAGGGGGTGGTGAGTGGGTGGGTGGTGTGAGTGGTGAGTTGGTTGAGTTGGGTGGGTGNGTGAGTGGGTGGGTGGGTGGGTGGGTGGGTGGGTGAGTGAGTGGGTGGGTGGTGAGTGGGTGGGTGGGTGGTGAGTGGGTGGGTGGNTGAGTGGGTGGGTGGGTGANTGAGTGANTGGTGGGTNAGTGAGTGGGTGAGTGAGTGTGTGGGTGAGTAGTGAGTGGGTGAGTGGGTGTGTTAGTGAGTATGTGAGTGAGTGATGAGTGAGTGATGTTGTGTAATGTCTGTGTCTCTATTTCCCTCGCCCAGATTGCCAAGTTCCGTCAATTCTCGTCTGAGCAAGAAATGTTCCATCAGGGACACCACCCCCCCCCTCTCCTCCCCTCCTNCTCCTCCGCTCGTGAAGNCAGCATCCCGCACACAGCACACGCGCACACACGCACACACACACACGCGCACACACGCACACACACACACGCGCACACAACACACGCGCACGCGCGCGCACACGCGCGACCCCCACGAACAGCTCAGCAGCGCACTGCAGATACGGCTGAAAAAGTGAACNGGGAACCTTTAAACACTCGCACGCAGGCTCACCCGCTCGCTCGCCCACTCAGCCACTCACTCACCCACTCACTCACCCACTCACCCACCCACTCANCCACCCACCCACTCACCCACCCACTCACCACCCACTAACCTGCCCACCAACTCACCCACCCACCCACTCACCCACCACTCACACACCCACCACCCACCCACTCACCACTCACCCACCCACCCACCACCACTCACCCACCCACCACCACCACTCACCCACTCACCACCATCTGCCCACCACCACCACTCACCCACCACCCACCCACTCACCNCCACTCACCCACCACNCACCCATTCACTCACCCACCACCACCACCCACCCACTCACGTCACTCACCCACTCACCACCACCCACCCCCACCACCCACCACCCACCACCCACCCACCACCACCACGTTCACTCACTCACTCACCACCCACTACACCCACCCACCCACCCACCCACCACNCACCTCACCACCCACCCACTCACTCACCCACTCACCCACCCACTCACTCATCCACCCACTCACCCACCCGCGCACCCACCACCCACCCACTCACCCACCCACTCACCCCCACCCACTCACCCACTCACCTACCCACCACTCACTCACCCACCCACCCACTCACCACTCACCCACTCACCCACGCACCCACCACCCACCCACTCACTCACCATGGTGTTTGCTGTCTTGCCAGGAGATGGATCTGGACTCTGAGCTCCCAGTCAACTCTTTCGCCTGTCCACACGCACATGGACAAGACACGGTGAGACACNGGGGGTGACAGCGGGGGGTGAGACACGGGGTGACACGGGGTGAGACACGGGNAGGAGACGGGGGAGACACNGGGGGGGAGACACGGGGTGAGACACGGGGTGAGACNCNCCTGGGGGGTGAGACNGGGGGAGACACGGGGTGAGACACNGGGGGGAGACACGGGGTGCAGAGAGGGGGAGACAGGGAGAGACACCGGGGGGAGAGACACGGGGGTGAGACAGCGGGGGGAGACAGGGGGGGAGACACGGGGGTGAGACACGGGGTGAGACGCGGGGGGGAGACGCGGGGGGTGAGACACGGGGGTTGAGACGCGGGGGTAAGACGCGGGGGGTGAGACATGGAGACACGGGGGGAGAGACACGGGGGGAGAGACACGGGGGGTGAGACATGGGGTGAGACACGGAGACACGGGGTGAGACACGGGGGGTGAGACACGGGGAGACACGGGGGGAGAGACACGGTGAGACACGGGGGGTGAGACACGGGGGGGGTGGGGGGTGGTCAGGGGAGGGGCCTAAGCGAGGGGAGGGGGCGATAGTGAAGGGGGCTGGCTGCCTGGCTCCCTCAAGGCAATTTCTCTTCTACACAGGTAGCAACAACAGGTTCCACACTGCCCACCAGGGATTAGTTGTCTACACAGGTAGAGGAACAACGGGCTCCACACTGCCCACCAGGGATTAGTTGTCTACACAGGTAGAGGAACAACGGGTTCCACACTGCCCACCAGGGATTAGTTGTCTACACAGGTAGAGGAACAACGGGCTCCACACTGCCCACCAGGGATTAGTTGTCTACACAGGTAGAGGAACAACGGGTTCCACACTGCCCACCAGGGATTATTGTCTACACAGGTAGAGGAACAACGGGCTCCACACCGCCCACCAGGGATTATTGTCTACACAGGTAGAGCAACAACGGGTTCCACACTGCCCACCAGGGATTAGTTGTCTACACAGGTAGAGGAACAACGGGCTCCACACTGCCCACCAGGGATTAGTTGTCTACACAGTAGAGCAACAACGGGTTCCACACTGCCCACCAGGGATTAGTTGTCTACACAGGTAGAGCAACAACGGGTTCCACACTGCCCACCAGGGATTAGTTGTCTACACAGGTAGAGGAACAACGGGTTCCACACTGCCCACCAGGGATTAGTTGTCTACACAGTAGAGCAACAACGGGTTCCACACTGCCCACCAGGGATTAGTTGTCTACACAGGTAGAGGAACAACGGGTTCCACACTGCCCACCAGACATTAGTTGTCTACACAGGTAGAGGAACAACGGGCTCCACACTGCCCACCAGGGATTAGTTGTCTACACAGGTAGAGGAACAACGGGCTCCACACTGCCCACCAGACATTAGTTGTCTACACAGGTAGAGGAACAACGGGCTCCACACTGCCCACCAGGGATTAGTTGTCTACACAGGTAGAGGAACAACGGGTTCCACACTGCCCAACAGACATTAGTTGTCTACACAGGTAGAGGAACAACGGGTTCCACACTGCCCACCAGGGATTAGTTGTCTACACAGGTAGAGCAACAACGGGCTCCACACTGCCCACCAGGGATTAGTTGTCTACACAGGTAGAGGAACAACATGTTCCACACTGCCCACCAGGGATTAGTTGTCTACACAGGTAGAGGGACAACGGGTTCCACACTGCCCACCAGGGATTAGTTGTCTACACAGGTAGAGGGACAACGGGTTCCTCACTGCCCACCAGGGATTAGTTGTCTACACAGGTAGAGCAACAACATGTTCCACACTGCCCACCAGGGATTAGTTGTCTACACAGGTAGAGGAACAACGGGTTCCACACTGCCCACCAGGGATTAGTTGTCTACACAGGTAGAGCAACAACAGGCTCCACACTGCCCACCAGGGATTAGTTGTCTACACAGGTAGAGGGACAACGGGTTCCACACTGCCCACCAGGGATTAGTTGTCTACACAGGTAGAGGGACAACGGGTTCCACACCGCCACCAGGGATTAGTTGTCTACACAGGTAGAGGAACAACGGGTTCCACACTGCCCACAGGGATTAGTTGTCTACACAGGTAGAGGAACAACGGGTTCCACACTGCCCACCAGGGATTAGTTGTCTACACAGGTAGAGGGACAACGGGTTCCACACTGCCCACCAGGGATTAGTTGTCTACACAGATAGAGCAACAACGGGCTCCACACTGCCCACCAGGGATTGGTTGTCTACACAGGTAGAGCAACAACGGGTTCCACACTGCCCACCAGGGATTGGTTGTCTACACAGGTAGAGCAACAAGGGGCTCCACACTGCCCACCAGGGATTAGTTGTCTACTCAGGTAGAGGAACAACGGGCTCCACACTGCGCACCAGACATTAGTTGTCTACACAGGTAGAGGAACAACGGGCTCCACACTGCCCACCAGGGATTAGTTGTCTACACAGGTAGAGGAACAACAGGTTCCTCACCGCCCACCAGGGATTAGTTGTCTACACAGGTAGAGGAACAACGGGCTCCACACCGCCCACCAGGGATTAGTTGTCTTCACAGGTAGAGGAACAACGGGCTCCACACTGCCCACCAGGGATTAGTTGTCTACACAGGTAGAGCAACAACGGGCTCCACACTGCCCACCAGGGATTAGTTGTCTACACAGGTAGAGGAACAACGGGTTACACACCGCCCACCAGGGATTAGTTGTCTACACAGATAGAGCAACAACGGGCTCCACACTGCCCACCAGGGATTGGTTGTCTACACAGGTAGAGCAACAACGGGTTCCACACTGCCCACCAGGGATTGGTTGTCTACACAGGTAGAGCAACAAGGGGCTCCACACTGCCCACCAGGGATTAGTTGTCTACACAGGTAGAGGAACAACGGGCTCCACACTGCGCACCAGACATTAGTTGTCTACACAGGTAGAGGAACAACGGGCTCCACACTGCCCACCAGGGATTAGTTGTCTACACAGGTAGAGGAACAACAGGTTCCTCACCGCCCACCAGGGATTAGTTGTCTACACAGGTAGAGGAACAACGGGCTCCACACCGCCCACCAGGGATTAGTTGTCTTCACAGGTAGAGGAACAACGGGCTCCACACTGCCCACCAGGGATTAGTTGTCTTCACAGGTAGAGGAACAACAGGTTCCACACTGCCCACCAGGGATTAGTTGTCTACACAGGTAGAGCAACAACGGGCTCCACACTGCCCACCAGGATTAGTTGTCTACACAGGTAGAGGAACAACGGGTTCCACACTGCCCGCCAGGGATTAGTTGTCTACACAGGTAGAGCAACAACGGGTTCCACACTGCCCACCAGGGATTATTGTCTACACAGGTAGAGGAACAACGGGTTCCACACCGCCCACCAGGGATTATTGTCTACACAGGTAGAGGAACAACGGGCTCCACACTGCCCACCAGGGATTATTGTCTACACAGGTAGAGGAACAACGGGTTCCTCACTGCCCACCAGGGATTAGTTGTCTACACAGGTAGAGCAACAACGGGCTCCACACTGCCGACCAGGGATTAGTTGTCTACACAGGTAGTGGAACAACGGGTTCCACACTGCCCACCAGGGATTAGTTGTCTACACAGGTAGAGCAACAACGGGTTCCACACCGCCCACCAGGGATTATTGTCTACACAGGTAGAGCAACAACGGGCTCCACACTGCCCACCAGGGATTAGTTGTCTACACAGGTAGAGCAACAACGGGCTCCACACTGCCCACCAGGGATTAGTTGTCTACACAGGTAGAGGAACAACGGGTTCCACACTGCCCACCAGGGATTAGTTGTCTACACAGGTAGAGCAACAACGGGCTCCACACTGCCCACCAGGGATTAGTTGTCTACACAGGTAGAGCAACAACAGGTTCCACACTGCCCACCAGGGATTAGTTGTCTACACAGGTAGAGGGACAACGGGTTCCACACTGCCCACCAGGGATTGGTTGTCTACACAGGTAGAGGGACAACGGGTTCCACACCGCCCACCAGGGATTGGTTGTCTACACAGGTAGAGGGACAACGGGTTCCACACCGCCCACCAGGGATTAGTTGTCTACACAGGTAGAGCAACAACAGGTTCCACACTGCCCACCAGGGATTAGTTGTCTACACAGGTAGAGCAACAACGGGCTCCACACTGCCCACCAGGGATTAGTTGTCTACACAGGTAGAGGAACAACGGGATCCACACCGCCCACCAGGGATTAGTTGTCTACACAGGTAGAGCAACAACAGGTTCCACACTGCCCACCAGGGATTAGTTGTCTACACAGGTAGAGGAACAACGGGTTCCACACTGCCCACCAGGGATTAGTTGTCTACACAGGTAGAGGGACAACGGGTTCCACACCGCCCACCAGGGATTAGTTGTCTACACAGGTAGAGGAACAACGGGTTCCACACTGCCCAACAGACATTAGTTGTCTACACAGGTAGAGGAACAACGGGTTCCACACTGCCCACCAGGGATTAGTTGTCTACACAGGTAGAGGAACAACGGGCTCCACACTGCCCACTAGGGATTAGTTGTCTACACAGGTAGAGCAACAACGGGCTCCACACTGCCCACCAGGGATTAGTTGTCTACACAGGTAGAGGGACAACGGGTTCCACACTGCCCACCAGGGATTAGTTGTCTACACAGGTAGAGGGACAACGGGTTCCACACCGCCCACCAGGGATTAGTTGTCTACACAGGTAGAGGAACAACGGGTTCCACACTGCCCACCAGGGATTAGTTGTCTACACAGGTAGAGGAACAACGGGTTCCACACTGCCCACCAGGGATTAGTTGTCTACACAGGTAGAGGACAACGGGTTCCACACCGCCCACCAGGGATTAGTTGTCTACACAGATAGAGCAACAACGGGCTCCACACTGCCCACCAGGGATTGGTTGTCTACACAGGTAGAGGACCAACGGGTTCCACACTGCCCACCAGGGATTAGTTGTCTACACAGGTAGAGCAACAACGGGTTCCACACTGCCCACCAGGGATTAGTTGTCTACACAGGTAGAGGACCAACGGGTTCCACACTGCCCACCAGACATTAGTTGTCTACACAGGTAGAGGAACAACGGGCTCCACACTGCCCACCAGGGATTAGTTGTCTACACAGGTAGAGGAACAACGGGCTCCACACTGCCCACCAGACATTAGTTGTCTACACAGGTAGAGGAACAACGGGCTCCACACTGCCCACCAGGGATTAGTTGTCTACACAGGTAGAGGAACAACGGGTTCCACACTGCCCAACAGACATTAGTTGTCTACACAGGTAGAGGAACAACGGGTTCCACACTGCCCACCAGGGATTAGTTGTCTACACAGGTAGAGGAACAACGGGCTCCACACTGCCCACTAGGGATTAGTTGTCTACACAGGTAGAGCAACAACGGGTTCCACACTGCCCACCAGGGATTAGTTGTCTACACAGGTAGAGGAACAACGGGCTCCACACTGCCCACTAGGGATTAGTTGTCTACACAGGTAGAGCAACAACGGGCTCCACACTGCCCGCCAGGGATTAGTTGTCTACACAGGTAGAGGAACAACGGGTTCCACACTGCCCACCAGGGATTGGTTGTATACACAGGTAGAGCAACAACGGGCTCCACACTGCCCACCAGGGATTAGTTGTCTACACAGGTAGAGGAACAACATGTTCCACACTGCCCACCAGGGATTAGTTGTCTACACAGGTAGAGGACAACGGGTTCCACACTGCCCACCAGGGATTAGTTGTCTACACAGGTAGAGCAACAACATGTTCCACACTGCCCACCAGGGATTAGTTGTCTACACAGGTAGAGCAACAACAGGCTCCACACTGCCCACCAGGGATTAGTTGTCTACACAGGTAGAGGGACAACGGGTTCCACACTGCCCACCAGGGATTAGTTGTCTACACAGGTAGAGGACAACGGGTTCCACACCGCCCACCAGGGATTAGTTGTCTACACAGGTAGAGGAACAACGGGTTCCACACTGCCCACCAGGGATTAGTTGTCTACACAGGTAGAGGAACAACGGGTTCCACACTGCCCACCAGGGATTAGTTGTCTACACAGGTAGAGGGACAACGGGTTCCACACCGCCCACCAGGGATTAGTTGTCTACACAGATAGAGCAACAACGGGCTCCACACTGCCCACCAGGGATTGGTTGTCTACACAGGTAGAGCAACAACGGGTTCCACACTGCCCACCAGGGATTGGTTGTCTACACAGGTAGAGCAACAAGGGGCTCCACACTGCCCACCAGGGATTAGTTGTCTACACAGGTAGAGGAACAACGGGCTCCACACTGCGCACCAGACATTAGTTGTCTACACAGGTAGAGGAACAACGGGCTCCACACTGCCCACCAGGGATTAGTTGTCTACACAGGTAGAGGAACAACGGGCTCCACACCGCCCACCAGGGATTATTGTCTACACAGGTAGAGGAACAACGGGCTCCACACTGCCCACCAGGGATTAGTTGTCTACACAGGTAGAGGAACAACAGGTTCCACACTGCCCACCAGGGATTGGTTGTCTACACAGGTAGAGCAACAAGGGGCTCCACACTGCCCACCAGGGATTAGTTGTCTTCACAGGTAGAGGAACAACAGGTTCCACACTGCCCACCAGGGATTGGTTGTCTACACAGGTAGAGCAACAAGGGGCTCCACACTGCCCACCAGGGATTAGTTGTCTACACAGGTAGAGGAACAACGGGCTCCACACTGCGCACCAGACATTAGTTGTCTACACAGGTAGAGGAACAACGGGCTCCTCACCGCCCACCAGGGATTAGTTGTCTACACAGGTAGAGGAACAACGGGCTCCACACCGCCCACCAGGGATTAGTTGTCTTCACAGGTAGAGGAACAACGGGCTCCACACTGCCCACCAGGGATTAGTTGTCTACACAGGTAGAGCAACAACGGGCTCCACACTGCCCACCAGGGATTAGTTGTCTACACAGGTAGAGGAACAACGGGTTCCACACTGCCCACCAGGGATTAGTTGTCTACACAGGTAGAGGAACAACAGGTTCCACACTGCCCACCAGGGATTAGTTGTCTACACAGGTAGAGCAACAACGGGCTCCACACTGCCCACCAGGGATTAGTTGTCTACACAGGTAGAGGAACAACAGGTTCCACACTGCCCACCAGGGATTAGTTGTCTACACAGGTAGAGGAACAACGGGCTCCACACTGCCCACCAGGGATTAGTTGTCTTCACAGGTAGAGGAACAACAGGTTCCACACTGCCCACCAGGGATTAGTTGTCTACACAGGTAGAGCAACAACGGGCTCCACACTGCCCACCAGGGATTAGTTGTCTACACAGGTAGAGGAACAACGGGTTCCACACCGCCCACCAGGGATTATTGTCTACACAGATAGAGCAACAACGGGCTCCACACTGCCCACCAGGGATTGGTTGTCTACACAGGTAGAGGAACAACGGGTTCCACACTGCCCACCAGGGATTTTGTGTCTGTCGCGCACGAATTGGCTGTCCAACCAAGTCGCTACCTGCCCACTCCCGAAGGAGCGTGTTGAACGCGCGTGGATGGCTCTGGGTATCCACTGTCGCCGTTCAACACGTTCCTTCGGGAGTGGGCAGGTAGGAGCTCTGGATTGTACAGCGCATTCAAGCCAGAGGTCGCAACCGGGTACCCGATACCCGGCTACCCGTACCCGGCTGGGTACGGGTAGCCGGGTATCGGGTAGGGTCTTTGTCCATCTTTGATGGATCTTTGATGGATCTTTGGTGGATCTTTGTCCATCTTTGATGGATCTTTGATGGATCTTTGGTGGATCTTTGTCCATCTTTGATGGATCTTTGATGGATCTTTGGTGGATCTTTGTCCATCTTTGATGGATCTTTGATGGATCTTTGTCCATCTTTGATGGATCCATCAAAGATCCGGCTGGGTACGGGTAGCCGGGTATCGGGTAGGGTCTTTGTCCATCTTTGATGGATCTTTGATGGATCTTTGGTGGATCTTTGTCCATCTTTGATGGATCTTTGATGGATCTTTGGTGGATCTTTGTCCATCTTTGATGGATCTTTGATGGATCTTTGTCCATCTTTGATGGATCTTTGATGGATCTTTGATGGATCTTTGTCCATCTTTGATGGATTTTTGGTGGATCTTTGATGGATCTTTGATGGATCTTTGTCCATCTTTGGTGGATCTTTGATGGATCTTTGATGGATCTTTGATGGATCTTTGTCCATCTTTGATGGATTTTGGTGGATCTTTGATGGATCTTTGTCCATCTTTGGTGGATCTTTGATGGATCTTTGATGGATCTTTGTCCATCTTTGATGGATCTTTGATGGGTCTTTGATGGATCTTTGTCCATCTTTGATGGATCTTTGGTGGATCTTTGATGGATCTTTGATGGGTCTTTGATGGATCTTTGGTGGATCTTTCATGGATCTTTCATGGATCTTTGTCCATCTTTGGTGGATCTTTGGTGGATCTTTAATGGATCTTTGATGGATCTTTCATGGATCTTTGTCCATCTTTGGTGGATCTTTGCCCTTATTTTATGGATCTTTGGGGATCTTTGTCCATCTTTGATGGATCTTTGTACCTCTTTAGTAGACCTTTGACCTTTGATGGACCTTTGATCTTTGATGGATCTTTGGTGGATCTTTGTCCATCTTTGGATCTTTGGTGGATCTTTGGTGGATCTTTGATGGATCTTTGATGGATCTTTGTCCATCTTTGGTGGATCTTTGATGGATCTTTGGTGATCTTTGATGGACCTTTGGTGGATCTTTGGTGGATCTTTGATGGATCTTTGGTGGATCTTTGGTGGATCTTTGATGGATCTTTGATGGATTTTTGGTGGATCTTTGGTGGATCTTTGATGGATCTTTGATGGATCTTTGTCCATCTTTGGTGGATCTTTGATGGATCTTTGGTGGATCTTTGATGGATCTTTGGTGGATCTTTGGATCTTTGGTGGATCTTTGGTGGATCTTTGATGGATCTTTGATGGATCTTTGTCCATCTTTGATGGATCTTGGGTGGATCTTTGGTGGATCTTTGGTGGATCTTTGATGGATCTTTGTCCATCTTTGATGGATCTTTGGTGGATCTTTGGTGGATCTTTGGTGGATCTTTGATGGATCTTTGGTGGAGTTTTGATGGATCTTTGTCCATCTTTGATGGATATTTGATGAATCTTTGGTAGATCTTTGGTGGATCTTTGATGGATCTTTGTCCATCTTTGATGGATATTTGATGAATCTTTGGTGGATCTTTGGTGGATCTTTGATGGATCTTTGTCCATCTTTGATGGATCTTTGATGGATCTTTGTCCATCTTTGATGGATCTTTCATGGATCTTTGTCCATCTTTGATGGATCTTTGATGGATCTTTGTCCATCTTTGATGGATCTTTGATGGATCTTTGTCCATCTTTGATGGATTTTTGGTGGATCTTTGATGGATCTTGATGGATCTTTGTCCATCTTTGGTGGATCTTTGATGGATCTTTGATGGATCTTTGATGGATCTTTGTCCATCTTTGATGGATTTTTGGTGGATCTTTGATGGATCTTTGTCCATCTTTGGTGGATCTTTGATGGATCTTTGATGGATCTTTGTCCATCTTTGATGGATTTTTGGTGGATCTTTGATGGATCTTTGTCCATCTTTGGTGGATCTTTGGTGGATCTTTGGTGGATCTTTGATGGATCTTTGATGGATCTTTGTCCATCTTTGGTGGATCTTTGGTGGATCTTTGGTGGATCTTTGATGATCTTTGTTCATCTTTGATGGATCTTTGATGGATCTTTGTCCATCTTTGGTGGATCTTTGATGGATCTTTGTCCATCTTTGATGGATCTTTGTTGGATCTTTGATGGATCTTTGATGGATCTTTGTCCATCTTTGGTGGATCTTTGATGGATCTTTGGTGGATCTTTGTCCATCTTTGGATCTTTGGTGGATCTTTGGTGGATCTTTGATGGATCTTTGATGGATCTTTGTCCATCTTTGGTGGATCTTTGATGGATCTTTGGTGGATCTTTGATGGACCTTTGGTGGATCTTTGGTGGATCTTTGATGGATCTTTGGTGGATCTTTGGTGGATCTTTGATGGATCTTTGATGGATTTTTGGTGGATCTTTGGTGGATCTTTGATGGATCTTTGATGGATCTTTGTCCATCTTTGGTAGATCTTTGATGGATCTTTGTGGATCTTTGATGGATCTTTGGTGGATCTTTGGTGGATCTTTGGTGGATCTTTGGTGGATCTTTGATGGATCTTTGATGGATCTTTGTCCATCTTTGATGGATCTTGGGTGGATCTTTGGTGGATCTTTGGTGGATCTTTGATGGATCTTTGTCCATCTTTGATGGATCTTTGGTGGATCTTTGATGGATATTTCATGGATCTTTCATGGATCTTTGTCCATCTTTGGTGGATCTTTGATGGTTCTTTGATGGATCTTTGTCCATCTTTAATGGATCTTTCATGGATCTTTGTCCATCTTTGGTCGATCTTTGATGGATCTTTGATGGGTCTTTGATGGATCTTTGTCCATCTTTGATGGATCTTTGGTGGATCTTTGATGGATCTTTGATGGGTCTTTGATGGATCTTTGGTGGATCTTTCATGGATCTTTCATGGATCTTTGTCCATCTTTGGTGGATCTTTGGTGGATCTTTAATGGATCTTTGATGATTCTTTCATGGATCTTTGTCCATCTTTGGTGGATCTTTGCCCTTATTTTATGGATCTTTGGGGGATCTTTGTCCATCTTTGATGGATCTTTGTACCTCTTTAGTAGACCTTTGACCTTTGATGGACCTTTGATCTTTGATGGATCTTTCCCCTTGTGTGCGAGCAGACGCAGCAGACGCAGCAGCAGCAGCAGCAGGAGCAGCCGCAAGAGTCGGAGCCGAAGCAGCCGCAACAGCATCAGCCGCATCAGTAGCAGCATCAGCCGCATNAGCAGCAACAGCAGCAGCAACAGCAGCAGCAGCAGCAGCAGCAGGCAGAGGAGTGGTTCCCTGAGTCTCTCCCCAGCGCCCCCACCCTCACCCCGCCCCTCACCCTCACCCCGCCCCTCACGGCCATGCGAGCACCCAGACCCCAGGGCGGAACCGGTGAGGGTCAGGGAGCGACACCACCGCCACCACCGTCACCACCGCCGCCGCCCTCTCTCCCCGTGTCTCCCGATGTCCTCGCGAGGGAGCCAGCGTGTCTCCCGTGTCTCTGGATGTCCCCGTGTCTCCGGATGTCCCAGCGAGAGATCCGCCGTGTCTCTGCGTGCCTCTGGATGTCCCCGTGTCTGCGTCCGCCCCCCTCGGAGGCTCGCTGGGCCGCCTGGCCTGCGGCGAGCGCCTCGTGGTACGGGACGGAGAACCTCGCCGGACGGCTCAACACACTACCTGGTGGAGTGGCTGGGACGCACCGCTTAGCGGGGGGGAGACACGGTGGGAGACACNGGGGGGGGAGAGACAAGGGGGAGACACGGGGGGGGAGAGACACGGGGAGAGGGGAGACACGAGGGGAGACACGAGGGAGACACGGTGGGGGGGGGAGAGACAAGGGGGGAGACACGGGGAGAGAGACACGGGGAGAGGGGAGACACGAGGGGAGACACGGGGGGGGGGGAGAGACAAGGGGGGAGACACGGGGGGGGAGAGACACGGGGAGAGGGGAGACACGAGGGGAGACACGAGGGGAGACACGGGGGGGGGGAGAGACAAGGGGGGAGACACGGGGAGAGAGACACGGGGAGAGGGGAGACACGAGGGGAGACACGAGGGGAGACACGGTGGGGGGGAGAGACAAGGGGGAGACACGGGGGGGGCACGTNGGGGGGGCACGTGGGGGAGACACTGGAGGGACGGGGAGACACGGGGAGACACGGGGGGGAGACACGGGAGACACGGGGGGCACAGACAGAGACACGGGGGGGGGGAGACGGGAGACACGCGGAGAGACACGGGAGACACGCGGAGAGACACGGAGACACGGGGAGACACGTGAGACATGGGGGGGGGCACAGACAGAGACACGGAGAGAGACACGGAGAGACACNGGGGGGGGGAGACACGGGGAGACACGGAGAGACACGGGAGACAGAGAGACACGGGAGACACNGGNAGAGACACGGGNGAGAGACACGAAGGAGAGACACGGGGAGAGAGGGAGAGACACGGGGTGAGACACGGGAGAGAGCGTGGAGAGACGGCGAAACACGGGAGAGACACGGGGAGAGACACGGGGAGAGAGACGGGAGAGAGACACGGGGAGACACGGGGAGGACACGGGAGAGGGAGAGAGACANAGAGNCACGGGGAGAGAAAGGGCAGGGAGAGAGGAGAGAGAGACACGGAAAGGGGGACGGGGAGAGAGAGNGAGNGGCAGAGAGAGACAGAGAGAGAGGGAGACACGGTAGNGAGACACGGGGAGAGGGAGAGACACGGGGAGAGACAGGGAGAGACACGGGAGAGACACGGAGAGACGGGGAGAGACACNGGGGAGACACGGGGAGAGACACGGGGAGAGACACGGGGAGAGACAGAGACATGGGAGAGACACGGGGAGGGAGACTGGGGAGAGACACGGGGAGAGACAGAGAGACACNGGGAGAGACACGGGGAGACACNGGAGAGACACNGGGGAGACACGGAGAGAGACACGGGAGACAGGAGACACGGGGGGAGACGGGAGACAGGGTGATGTGGGAGACACGGGAGANGGGGAGACACGGGGNAGAGCACGGGGAGACGGNGGAGACACGGGGAGAGACACGTGGGGAGAGACACGGGGGAGAGACACGGGAGACACGGGGGAGACGGGGAGAGACAGAACAGAGAGACACGGGGGAGAGGGAGNGTAAGGAGGACAGAGGGAGGAGAGAGACNGGTGGAGAGGAGAGAGACACAGAGAGACACGGAGAGACACNGAGGGAGAGACACGGAGAGACACNAGGAGAGACACNGGGAGAGACTCGGGGAGAGACACGGGGGAGAGACACGGGGAGAGACACGGGGGGGAGACACGGGGGAGAGACACGGAGGAGAGACACNGGGAGACAGGAGACAGGGGAGACACNGGAGAGACAGGNGAGAGACACGGGGACCGGAGACAGGGAGAGACAGNGAGAGACACCGGGGAGAGACACGGGGGAGAGACACGGGGGAGACACGGGGGAGACAGGGGCGGGGGAGACACGGGGGGAGAGACACGTGGGGAGAGGAGACGGAGAGAGACGGAGAGGGGAGAGACGCGGGAGAGACAGGGAGAGACGGGAGAGGAGACACAGAGAGCAAAGAGAGACANGGGGAGAGACACGGGAGAGACACGGGAGACACGGGAGAGACAGGGAGAGACACGGGGAGAGAGAGACACACAGAGAGACAAAGAGAGACACGGGGAGAGAGATGGTGAGAGAGAGAGAGACCCGCGGNAGAGAGACACGGGGGGGGGGGAGGGGGAAGAGAGACACGGAGAGAGAGATGGTGAGAGAGAGAGAGACCGCGTAGAGAGACACGGGGGGGGGGCGANGGGGGAAGAGAGACACGGGGAGAGAGACACGGGGAGAGAGATGGTGAGAGAGAGAGAGACCGCGGTAGAGAGACACNGGGGGGGGGGCGANGGGGGGAGAGACACGGAGAGAGACACGGGGAGAGAGAGACAGGGAGAAGAGAGAGACACNGGAGAGAGAGAGAGAGACGAGAGACACGGGAGAGGGGGAGGAGACACAGAGAGAGACACGGAGAGAGACACGGGGGGGACCGGGGGGGGACACAGAGAGAGACACGGGAGAGAGACACAGAGAGAGACGGGGAGAGAGACACGGGGGGGGGGGGACACGGGGGGGGGCGAGGGGGAAGATTGAACGTCGTGGAAGCGAAGCAGCGTCCCCATTCTGACACTCACACACAGACAAAGCTCCCCCAGGTAGCCTGTACCGGACTGCAGGGGCAAGTGCTGTCGGCACTGTGCCAGGCTAGGTGCATGAGACAGACCAGCAGGTGCTGTGGGTTGACTGCTGTGCCAGGCTAGGTGCATGAGGAGGTCACNGGACAGACCCAGCAGGTGCCATGGATTGACTGTTGTGCCAGGCTAGGTGCATGAGGAGGTCATGGGACAGACCCAGCAGGTGCCATGGGTTGACTGTTGTGCCAGGCTAGGTGCATGAGGAGGTGGTCACGGGACAGACCCAGCAGGTGCCATGGGTTGACTGCTGTGCCAGGCTAGGTGCAGGAGGAGGTCACGGACAGACCCTGCAGGTGCCATGGGTTGACTGCTGTGCCAGGCTAGGTGCATGAGGAGGAGGTCACGGGACAGACCCAGCAGGTGCCATGGGTTGGCTGCTGTGCCAGGCTAGGTGCAGGATGAGACCCAGCAGGTGCCGTGGGTTGACTGCTGTGCCAGGCTAGGTGCATGAGACCCAGCAGGTGCCGTGGGTTGACTGTTGTGCCAGGCTAGGTGCATGAGGGGTCACGGTGCAGACCCAGCAGGTGCCGACTGTTGTGCCAGGCTAGGTGCATGAGGAGGTCATGGGACAGACCCAGCAGTGCCATGGGTTGACTGCTGTGCCAGGCTAGGTGCAGGAGGAGGTCACTGACAGACCCAGCAGGTGCATGGGTTGACTGCTGTGCCAGGCTAGGTGCAGGAGGAGTCAGGGACAGACCCAGCAGGTGCCATGGGTGACTGTGTGCCAGGCTAGGTGCAGGACACGGGACAGACCCAGCAGGTGCGTGGGAGGCCACGGACAGACCCAGGTGCCTGGGTTGACTGTGTGCCAGGCTAGGTGCATGAGGAGTCACTGACAGACCCAGCAGGTGCCTGGGTGACTGCTATGCCAGGCTAGGTGCATGAGGAGTCATGACAGACCCAGCAGGTGCCTGGGTGACTGTGTGCCAGGCTAGGTGCAGTCACGGGACAGACCCAGCAGGTGCCACGGGTCGACTGACCGAGATGACTGGCTGATGCACCACCTGTGCCCCCTACTGTGCCAACTTGCTGTGCTTTAGCTGCCCGCGCTCCGCTCGTTGTTGTGAGCGTCGCTCCTCCGCCCTCCGTTGTTGTTGGAGGGCGACTGCCTCCAACTGCCCAGTAGCGTCCTTCACGAGCCTCCTCCACTGAGGCCGATCTTGACACCGCTGGTACCGGTCATCGGCAAGTCCACTCAGCTCCACGTCCTCCTGTACCACATAACTCCATCTCTTCTCTAGCCGTTTATCTCACTCACCTACTCACCCACACCCTCTCACTCACCCACACACTCACCCACNCACTCACACACTCANCCACACACTCACCCACTCACCACTCACCCACTGACTCACTCGCTCACACATTCACCCTTGCACTCACCCGCACACTCACCCACGCACACACCCTCTCACCCACACGCTCACCCTTGCACTCACCCAAACACTCACCACAAACTCACACACTCATCCACTCACTCACCACTCACGCACTCACCCACTGACTCACCGCTCACCACTCACCACCCACTCACCCATCAGCTCCATCTCTTCTCCAGCTCATGCCGTGCCCGTTGACGCCACCCTCTATCCGGCCAAACAGAATCTGCATTGGGCATGCGGTGGCTGGGCATGCGGTGGCTGGGCATGCGGTGGCTGGGCATGCGGTGGCTGGGCAGAGTTAGGCTCTAAGGAAAGCTGTCTCGGGTGTGGACCAATCAACTTCAAGGACAGTGCATATCATTATCAGAGTTGTTTTTGTTTGCATTATGACTGCAGGTATTGTGGTCTATGCAAACATGACTCCTTGTAAAAAAAGGTGTCAGTTTTGTTGCCAGATAGAAGGGTAAAAAAACAATTATCTTTTTACTGGCAAATGAGGTTCCAATGGTGTAAATGCTTCACCCCGAGCTCTCATACTCTGATGGTGCATTGTCTTTGAGTAGTGCGCCTTTTGGCGTCATCTGGTCCAACACCAAGTGAGACTAGGCTCTAAGGAAAGCTGTCTCGGGTGTGGACCAATCAACTTCAAGGACAGTGCATACATTATCAGAGTTGTGTTTTTTGTTTGCATGACGACTGCAGGCATTGTGGTCTATGCAAACATGACTCCTTGTAAAAAAAGGTGTCAGTTTTGTTGCCAGATAGAAGGGTAAAAAAACAATTATCAGTATATGCATTGTCTTGCAAACTGATTGGTCCACACCAGAGACAGCTTTCTTTAGAGCCGAGTCTCAAACAGTGTTCGACCAGAAGACGCCAAAAGGTGCACAACTCAAAGACAAATGCCATTACACTGGTCAACAACAACAACAAAAAATTTTCTGGCCTGGACTTTTGCAGCTGTTCTAGACTAATTTCAGGGTGCCGATTCCAAATCTGATCTCAGATTTGCTCTATCACATCTCATTTTTAAATCCTTTATATTAAGTTCGCTTGCTTGCTTGCTTGCGTGCTTGCGTGCTTGCTTGCTTGCTTACGACCGTGCAAATCTTTCGGTCGTTTTTTAACCCACTTCCCGTGATCCAATCGAGCTGACATTTTCACACAGACTCGTTGTGCGTGACAATTAATGTTCGTGAAAAAAAAATTTCCAAAATTTTACACTTTTTAGGAAAAAAAATAGATATTTAATTACCAATTGCTTAATGGTGGCAGGCAATCTTCTGACCCATAGGTGGCAGCCATCTCAAGCCAGAGCCACGCATATAAAGGATTTATAGTGAAAAACTTGTTTTTACGGGTTAATTTTTATGCTATCGGCATACCCCATTTTCATTGATTTCCCCGAATTAACTCTGTCACTTATGATTGCAAGTTGTTGCGAGTCAGTGACTGATTTAGTGTTAAATAAGGTGCTGTATTTTTAGAATAGTGTGTTTATAATATATTTTATGTAGATATCCACAGTTATTTAATATTTTTCTTCTGCAGTTTTTATTGAAAATGCAATATTTAATATCTCAAAAACCTGATGTGGTAGACAAAAACTGATGCCAGATTTGGAATCGGCACCTTAAAACCGTTGGAATACCTTGTGCCAGAAAAAGTGTGTTGACCAGTGTTATCAGGAGACATCGAGAGCTCGGGGTGAGCAGCTACATCATGGGGCCTCCTTTGCCAGCAGCAAAATATAAGAAGAGGTTTTCCCCTTTTAAGAAGGGGACCGCACAGACTGTAACAACTACAGGGGCATCTCTCTCCTCAGTGTGCCGGGAAAGGTCCTGGCAAGGATTGTTCAACATCGCCTTGCCAGGCACGCTGAGGAGAGGCTTGCGGAGCCCCAATGCGGTTTCAGAAAGGGCGGTCCTGCACAGATGCCATATTTTCTGTCCGTCTGCTACAGCAGAGGTGTAGGGAATTCCAACAAGACCTACATTCTGCTTATTGACCTGGTCAAGGCCTATGATACCATCAGTAGGCTGGGCTCTGGGTTGTTTTCGTGCTTTCGGAGTCCTGACCCTCTGCTCACGATCATTAAGGACCTTCATGATGGTGAGCGGGCCGGGTAAAACTACGTGGCCGGGAGTCAGAGCCTTTCCCTGTCACCTTGGGTGCGACAGGGATGTCCTCTGGCTCCCACATTATTTAACATCATTTTGGCGTNGTTCGTGGCCTTCATTAGCTGTACGGGAGGATTTCCATAACACATGCAACAACAACCAACAACAACCGCCATTCGCCACTAAGTGGCGGTGATGTCACCACGACGCTTGTGCCAGGCCAAGTGACCTTGAGGCTCCACGTGATGTCGAACGCCGTGGCAGGAGGTCACGGGGCAGACAGCAGGTGCCACGGGTCGTGACGAGATGCGAGATGCTGGCTGATGTGTGCCCCCTACTAACACACACACACACGTGACGTGTACACACACACACATGATTAGCACGGTTGGTGTCATGGCATTGACAGATAATGCACACGATGAAAGCACACACGTTGTACACACAAAGTGTTAAGGTNAGAATGTGTTGAGTGTGATTGGTTAAATAAATGATGGCNGGTNTGGTTATACTTTGTGGTGATTGTGTTGATTTTGGTGGTGATTATGATCATTGTGGTGGTGATGATGATTGTGGTGGTGGTGATGATTGTGGTTGTGATGATTGTATCATGATGATAGTGGTGATGATGATCGTGGTGATGATGGTAGTCGTGGTGGTGATCGTGGTGGTGGTGATGTTGTGGTGGTGATAACGATGATTGTGGTGGTGGTGGTGATTGCGTGTGATGTTGGTGGTGATAATGATGATGTGGTGGTGGTGGTGGTGATTGTGGTGGTGATTGTGGTGGTGATAATGATGATTGTGGTGGTGGTGATTGTGGTGGTGATAATGATGAATGTGGTGGTGGTGATTGTGGTGGTGATAATGATGATGGTGGTGGTGATTGTGGTGATGATGATTGTGGTGGTGATAATGATGATTGTGGTGGTGGTGGTGATTGTGGTGGTGATGGTNGTGTAATGATGTGTGGTGGTGGTGATTGTGGTGGTGGTGATGATTGTGGTTGTGATGGTATGATGATTGTGGTGATGATTGTGGTNGTGATCGTGGTGGTGATGTGTGGTGATGGTGTTGTGGTGATGATTGTGGTGTTAACTGATTGTGGTGGTGATGGTGATGATGATCGTGGTGGTGATGGTGGCGAGATGTGTCGTGGTGGTGGTGATGATCGTGATGATGATTGTGGTGGTGATGATGATGTGGTNGTGGTGATTGTGGTGGTGTAATGATGATGGTGGTGGTGATTGTGGTGGTGATGGTGTGATAATGTGATGGTGGTGGTGATTGTGGTGTGATAATGTGATTGTGGTGGTGGTGATTGTGGTGATGATGGTGTGTGATAATGATGTATTGTGGTGGTGGTGGTGATTGTGGTGGTGATTGTGGTGTGATGATGATGTGGTGTGGTGATGGTGGTGGTGATGATTGTGGTTGTGATGATTGTGATGATGGTGATGATGTGGTGGTGATCGTGGTGGTGGTGATGTNAGGTGATTGTGGTGATGATGTGGTGGTGATGATATTGTGGTGATGTGTGGTGGTGATTGTGGTGGTGATGATTGTGGTGGTGANTGTGGTGGTGATAACGAGATGTTGTGGTGGTGGTGGTGATGATTGTGGTGGTGATTGTGGTGTGATGATGTGTNGTGGTGGTGGTGGTGATGNCATCGTGATGATGATTGTGGTGTGATAATATGTGGTGGTGGTGATTGTGGTGGTGATAATGATATTGTGTGGTGGTGGTGGTGATTGTGGTGGTGATTGTGGTGATAATGATGAAGTGGTGGTGGTGGTGGTGATTGTGGTGATGATTGTGGTGTGATAATGATGATTGTGGTGTTGGTGATTGCGGTGATGATGATTGTGGTGGTGATAATGATGATTGTGGTGGTGGTGGTGGTGATTGTGGTGGTGATAATGATGGTGGTGGTGGTGAATGTTGTGGTGGTGATTGTGGTGGTGTAATGATGATTGTGGTGGTGGTGATTGTGGTGATGATGATTGTGGTGGTGATAATGATGATTATGGTGGTGGTGGTGATTGTGGTGGTGATTGTGGTGGTGATAATGATGAATGTGGTGGTGGTGATTGTGGTGATGATTGTGGTGGTGATTGTGATTGTGGTGGTGGTGATTGTGATGATTGTGGTGGTTGTGATTGTGGTGGTGGTGGTGATTGTGGTGGTGATTGTGGTGGTGATAATGATGAATGTGGTGGTGGTGGTGATTGTGGTGGTGATGATGATGATTGTGGTGATAACGATGATTGTGGTGATGATGATCGTGGTGGTGATAACGATGATTGTGGTGATGATTGTGGTGAGACCTAGGCCTTGAAGAGAAGGCTGCTCTCTGGTGTAGGCCAGTCTCAAAGACTGCATTCATTGCATATCACTAGGAATTTAGCATATTTATGGTCAATGTAGATATGCGATTAGTACTACTTGATATGCAAATTATTTTGTCAAGGCGCTCTTCCCCCTCCATCCCAGCTTAAATAGACGCTCCAAGCCTGGGGCTGCTTGCATTGTGGCCGAAACGTCGTGAGAATTGTATTTTATAATGTTTTATTTTTATTATTTTATTATTTCCATTCTACGACGTTTCGGCCACAATGCAAGCAGCCGTCCTCAGGTGGAGAACAGGTCTGTCAGACGCTGTCTTCTCGACAGACCTGTTCTTCACCTGAGGACGGCTGCTTGCGTTGTGGCCGAAACGTCGTGAGAATTATTTTATTATGTTTTATTTTTATTATTTCATTATTTCCATTCCACGTGACGACTTCACCGAAAGAACCAAGAAGATGAATCCACTTCTCGCTCGGCTGCTACCGTTCGTGACGGCCAACGGCCGCAAGGTCAGTGGGCCTTACCTGGGTTCGCGTGAAAATCAGTTGATAGGTTTCTACGGCTCGGCTCCACCAAGCACTGAGTGGATTGGCCTCGTGGCTTAACGGCGATGACGTCACAATGGGCGTCCACGTGACCTGCCAATGAACTCGAGTGGCTGACGAGGACACCCGATTGGCTGGTCCCGCGCGCGCGCCGCCATTTTAAACTTGAGCGTTCCGTCAATTGTAATTACCGTTTTAAATCCTTTATATTAAGTTCGCTTGCTTGCTTGCTTGCTTATGTAGGGCTGTTATCGAGGGGCTGTTTGTACATAGGATCAAACGGCGAACAAACACAGTGGGCGGAGCTCCGGGAGTACACNGGGGGGGGTGCCCGCAACGACGTCCGCATCGGGCAGCCTGGGGGTAGGGCTGCCCGGGGTTGTGATCCTGGGGGGGTATAAAAGGGGATGACAGAGAGAGCTCGGGGCTCAGTATTAGAACAAAGGAGGGAAGATTGAAGACCCGGGTAGCTAGAGCCCTGGACTCCCCTGAGACGCCGCCCTTGTCAGTGCCGCGCAGGACCGAGCCAGCGGCGTGGTCCCGTGAACCAGAGTCAGCACTCTGGGACTCCGGGTACCGTAGCCCGACTCGCCAGTGTCGGGCCAGACAGCCTCCCCTAGCCCATTAGTGGAGGACTCGGGGTAGGTCAGGGATAGCTAGTGGTGTATCCCCAGTTATACGGGTGAGGGGGCCGATACCCCCTCTAGTACTGTCCTGTCGTGACGACTTGTAAAATAAAGACACGTGTGCCTCAACCTCGGTGTCAAGCGTCCTCACCGGTACTTCACTTACGACCGTGCAAACCTTTCGGTCTTTTTTAACCACTTCCCGTGATCCAATCGAGCTGACATTTTGCACACAGACTCGTTGTGCGAGACAATTAATGTTCGTGAAAAAAAAATTCAAAAATTTTACACTGTTTAGGGAAAAAAATTAAATATTTAATTACCAATTGCTTAATACTGGCAGACAATCATCTGACCCATAGGTGGCAGCCATCTCAAGCCAGAGGACGAGAGGACTCTAGCCACCACGCATATAAAGGATTTATAGTGAAAAACTTTGTTTTTACGGGTTTACTTGTTAAATCCTTTATATTAAGTTCGCTTGCTTGCTTAGGACCGTGCAAACCTTTCGGTCGTTTTTAACCCACTTCCCGTGATCCAATCGAGCTGACATTTTGCACACAGACTCGTTGTGCGTGACAATTAATTTTCGTGAAAAACTTTGTTTTACGGGTTATACTTATTTGGCCCGGAAACCGAACGAAATTCGGAGGTCAAACGACCAATCACGACTTGAAAGAAGCCAGCGTCACGACGCTTGCCCAGACGAAAGTTTTACCTCCTCCTCCTCAACACCTTCCACTCGAGCCAACAACTCTCCTTACTACAGGTAAAGTGACGTTCAACTTCGATTTAAAGCTTTCGTGAGTGCAGGGATTCATCTTCTTGGTTCTTTCGGTAAAGTCATCGTGTAGAAGGGAAATAATAAAATAATAAAATAACACGTAATCAAATGCAATTCTCACGTTTTATTATGTTTTGTTTAAATAATAAACTAATAAAATACTATATAATACAATAATTCTCACGACGTTTCGGCCACAACGCAAGCAGCCGTCCTCAGGTGAAGACCAGGTCTGTCGGAAAGACAGCGTCTGAATGAGCACCACCAAGCTTGGCAGCGTATATACTTAAATATATACTTAAATATACGCTGCCAAGCTTGGTGGTGTTCAGAAGAACAGGTCTGTCGGAAAGACAGCGTCTGAAAGAGCACCACCAAGCTTGGCAGCGTATATACTTAAATATATACTTAAATATACGCTGCCAAGCTTGGTGGTGTTCAGAAGAACAGGTCTGTCGGAAAGACAGCGTCTGAATGAGCACCACCAAGCTTGGCAGCGTATATTTAAGCTGGGTTGGAGGCGGAAGAGCGCCTTGACAAAGGAATTTGCATATCAACAGAGGAATTTAGAATTTAGCATATTTATGCGAAATGCAGATATGTGATTAGTCACTACTGGTGAAGTTCAATGTTCATTTATTCCATTTATTTATTGTGTTTCTTGNTTTTTTGTGTGATTTTATGCATGAAATTACTGTAAACTTCGTGTAGAAATGCTTTATAATGAGAGATTTCTTGTGTCTGGAAGCAATTCATGTCATTTACATTCATTCTTATGGGGAAATTAATTCGGTGTTCGAACAAATCGGTGTTCGAATGGCCTTCTGGTACCAATCTACATCTGCAGACGTGAAGAACCAGTTNCATCTACTCTGCAGAACGTGGAACCAGTGCATCTACATCTGCAGAACGTGGAACCAGTGGCATCTACATCTGCAGAACGTGAAGAACCAGTGGTATCTACATCTGAAGAACGCGACGAACCAGTGGCATCTACATCTGCAGAACGTGAAGAACCAGTGGCATCTACATCTGCAGAACGTGAAGAACCAGTGGTATCTACATCTGAAGAACATGACGAACCAGTGGCATCTACATCTGCAAAACGTGAAGAACAGTGGCATCTACATCTGCAGAACGTGAAGAACAGTGGCATCTACATCTGCAGAACGTGAAGAACCAGTGGTATCTACATCTGAAGAACGTGACGAACCAGTGGCATCTACATCTGCAGAACGTGAAGAACAGTGGCATCTACATCTGCAGAACATGAAGAACAGTGGCATCTACAGAACGTGAAGAACCAGTGGCATCTACAGAACGTGAAGAACAGTGGCATCTACATCTGCAGAACGTGAAGAACCAGTGGCATCTACAGAACGTGAAGAACCAGTGGCATCTACATCTGAAGAACGTGAAGAACCAGTGGCATCTACATCTACAGAACGTGAAGAACCAGTGCATCTACNGAACCTGCACTACATTAAGAACCAGTGGCATCTACAGAACGTGAAGAACCAGTGGCATCTACATCTGCAGAACGTGAAGAACCAGTGGCATCTACATCTACAGAACATGAAGAACCAGTGGCATCTACAGAACGTGAAGAACCAGTGGCATCTACATCTGAACATTCTACAGAACGTGAAGAACCAGTGGCATCTACATCTACAGAACGTGAAGAACCAGTGGCTTCTACATCTACAGAACGTGAAGAACCAGTGGCATCTACAGAACGTGATGAACCAGTGGCATCTACATCTGCAGAACGTGAAGAACCAGTGGCATCTACATCTACAGAACGTGAAGAACCAGTGGCATCTACATCTACAGAACGTGAAGAACCAGTGGCATCTACATCTGCAGAACGTGAAGAACCAGTGGCATCTACAGAACGTGAAGAACCAGTGGCTTCTACATCTACAGAACGTGAAGAACAGTGGCATCTACATCTGCAGAACGTGAAGAACCAGTGGCATCTACAGAACGTGAAGAACCAGTGGCATCTACATAACCAGTGGCATCTACAGAACGTGAAGAACCAGTGGCATTTACGTCTGCAGAACGTGAAGAACCAGTGGCATCTACAGAACGTGAAGAACCAGTGGCATCTACATCTGCAGAACGTGAAGAACCAGTGTCATCTACATCTGCAGAACGTGAAGAACCAGTGGCATCTACATCTACAGAACGTGAAGAACCAGTGTCATCTACATCTGCAGAACGTGAAGAACCAGTGACATCTACAGAATGTGAAGAACAGTGGCATCTACATCTGCAGAACGTGAAGAACCAGTGGCATCTACGTCTGCAGAACGTGAAGAACCAGTGGCATCTACATCTACAGAACGTGAAGAACCAGTGGCATCTACATCTGCAGAACGTGAAGAACCAGTGGCATCTACATCTGCAGAACGTGAAGAACCAGTGGCATCTACATCTGCAAAACGTGAACCAGTGGCATCTACATCTACAGAACGTGAAGAACTAGTGGCATCTACATCAGCAGAACGTGAAGAAGCAGTGGCATCTACGTCTACAGAACGTGAAGAACCAGTGGCATCTACATCTGCAGAACGTGAAGAACTAGTGGCATCTACATCTGCAGAACGTGAAAAACCAGTGGCATCTACATCTACAGAACGTGAAGAACTAGTGGCATCTACAGAACATGAAGAACCAGTGGCATCTACATCTACAAAACGTGAAGAACCAGTGGCATCTACTTCTGCAGAAGGTGAAGAACCAGTGGCATCTACATCTGCAGAACGTGAAGAACCAGTGGCATCTACTTCTGCAGAACGTGAAGAACCAGTGGCATCTACAGAACGTGAAGAACCAGTGGCATCTACATCTACAAAACGTGAAGAACCAGTGGCATCTACATCTACAGAACGTGAAGAACCAGTGGCATCTACAGAACGTGAAGAACCAGTGGCATCTACATCTACAGAACGTGAAGAACCAGTGGCATCTGCAGAACGTGAAAAACCAGTGGCATCTACAGAACGTGAAGAACCAGTGACATCTACATCTGCAGTACGTGAAGAACCAGTGGCATTTACAGAACGTGAAGAACCAGTGACATCTACATCTACAGAACGTGAAGAACCAGTGGCATCTATATCTGCAGAACGTGAAGAACCAGTGGCATCTACATCTACAAACGTGAGGAACCAGTGGCATCTACATCTACAGAACCAGTGGCATCTACATCTACAGAACGTGAAGAACCAGTGGCATCTACATCTGCAGATACGTGGCATCTACATCTGCAGAACGTGGAGAACCAGTGGCATCTACATCTGTAGAATGTGAAGAACCAGTGGCATCTACATCTGCAGAACGTGGAGAACCAGTGGTATCTACATCTGCAGAACGTGAAGAACCAGTGGCATCTACATCTACAGAACGTGAAGAACCAGTGGCATCTACATCTGCAGAACGTGGAGAACCAGTGGCATCTACATCTGCAGAACGTGAAGAACCAGTGGCATCTACATCTACAGAACGTGAAGAACCAGTGACATCTACATCTGCAGTACGTGAAGAACCAGTGGCATTTACATCTGCAAAACGTGAAGAACCAGTGACATCTACATCTACAGAACGTGAAGAACCAGTAGCATCTACATCTGCAGAACGTGAAGAACCAGTGACATCTACAGAACGTGAGGAACCAGTGCTATCTACATCTACAGAACCAGTGGCATCTACATCTACAGAACGTGAAGAACCAGTGGCATCTACAGAACGTGAAGAACCAGTGGCATCTACATCTACAGAACGTGAAGAACCAGTGGCATCTACATCTACAGAACGTGAGGAACCAGTGGCATCTACAGAACGTGAAGAACCAGTGGCATCTACATCTGTAGAACGTGAAGAACCAGTGGCATCTACATCTACAGAACGTGAAAACCAGTGGCATCTACAGAACGTGAAGAACCAGTGGCATCTACAGAACGTGAAGAACCAGTGGCAACTACAAGTGAAGAACCAGTGGCATCTGTAGAACGTGAAGAACCAGTGGCATCTACATCTGCAGAACGTGAAGAACCAGTGGCATCTACAGAACGTGAAGAACCAGTGGCATCTACATCTGAAGAACCAGTGGCATCTACAGAACGTGAAGAACCAGTGGCATCTACAGAACGTGAGGAACCAGTGGCATCTACATCTACGTGAAGAACCAGTGGCATCTACATCTACAGAACGTGAAGAACCAGTGGCATCTACATCTACAGAACGCGAAGAACCAGTGGCATCTACATCTGCAGAACGTGACGAACCAGTGGCATCTAAATCTGCAGAACGCGAAGAACCAGTGGCATCTACATCTGCAGAACGTGACGAACCAGTGGCATCTACATATGCAGAACGAGTGGCATCTACAGAACCTGAAGAACCAGTGGCATCTGCAGAACGTGAAGAACCAGTGGTATCTACATCTGAAGAACCAGTGGCATCTACAGACTGTGAAGAACCAGTGGCATCTACATCTGAAGAACCAGTGGCATCTACAGAACGAAGAACCAGTGGCATCTGCAGAACAGAACCAGTAGAACCAGTGGCATCTACAGAACGTGAAGAACAGTGACATCTGCATCTACAGAACGTGAAGAACCAGTGGCATCTGCAGAACATGAAGAACCAGTGGCATCTGCAGAACATGAAGAACCAGTGGCATCTACATCTGCAGAACATGAAGAAGCAGTGGCATCTGCATCTGCAGAACGTGAAGAACCAGTGGGATCTACAGAAAGTGAAGAACCAGTGGCATCTACATCTGCAGAACGTGAAGAACCAGTGGCATCTACATCTACAACGTGAAGAACCAGTGGCATCTACAGAACGTGAAGAACCAGTGGCATCTACATCTGAAGAACCAATGCATCTACAGAACCAGTACATTAAGAATGAAGAACCAGTGGCAACATCTACAGAATGAAGAACCAGTGGCATCTACATCTACACGTGAAGAACCAGTGGCATCTACATCTGCAGAACGTGAGGAACCAGTGGCATCTACAGAACGTGAAGAACCAGTGGCATCTACATCTGCAGAACAAGAACCAGTGGCATCTACAGAAACCAGTGGCATCTACATCTACAGAACCAGTGGCATCTACAGAACATGAAGAACCAGTGGCATCTACATCTACAGAACGTGAAGAACCAGTGGCATCTACATCTGCAGAACGTGAGGAACCAGTGGCATCTACATCTACAGAACGTGAAGAACCAGTGGCATCTACATCTACGTGAAGAACCAGTGGCATCTACAGAACGTGAGGAACCAGTGGCATCTACATCTACAGAACCAGTGGCATCTACATCAACAGAACATGAAGAACCAGTAGCATCTACATCTACAGAAACCAGTGGCATCTACAGAACCAGCTACATCTAAAGAACCAGTGGCATCTACATCTGCAGAACCAGTTACATCTACAGAACGTGAAAAACCAGTGGCATCTACATCTACAGAACGTGCAGAACNTGAAGAACCTGCATCTACAACGTGAAGAACCAGTGGCATCTACATCTACAGAACGTGACAGAACGTGAAGAACNAGTGACATCTAAGAACCAGTCATCTACNGAACTGAAGAACCAGTGGCATCTACAGAACCAGTGNCATCTACATCTAAGAACNAGTGGCATCTACGAACCAGTGGCATCTACAGAACCATGGCATCTACAAGAACCAGTGGCANCTACATCTGCAGNACGTNACGAACAAATGTCTAAGTCGAGGACCAACGACGTCATCGCGAGTTGAACGNATAGTTACCTCGAGTNAACTCAGCCGCTCTGTCACCGCGGGGGGGGGGTGGGGCAGTTGGGCGTGGNCTCCGGGGCGAGGGTGGGCGGGGCGTCGACTGGTGGGGGGTGCTGCTTCCCATTGGCCAGAGCGCGGNCANCCCACTNCCATATAAGGAGTTGTGGGCGGGGCCAGAGGGAGAGGGGGAGGGGTNCGGGGGGATTCAATGGGACTCTGCACGAGTNAGGGGGGAGGTTCTATACTGAGAAGTGGTTGGGTGGTTGGGTGGTGATTAGTGGTGGTGGTGGTTGGGTGAATGTTGTGGTGGTGGTGGTTGTGGGTGGTTGGGGGTGGTGGAGTGGTGGTGGTGAGTTGTGGTGGTGGTTGNTGTGGTGGTTGTTTAAGGGGGNTGATGGTGGTGGCTTGCTGGTTGTTGATTAAGAGGGTGGTGGTTGTGGTTGTTGATTAAGTGGGTTGTGGTGTGTGGTGGTGATTAAGGGTGGTGGTGGTTGTGGTGGTGGTGGTTGATTGGGGGGTTGTGGTGGTGGTTGTGGTGGTTGTTGAGTGGTGGTGGTTGTTGTTTAAGGGGGTGGTGGTTGGTGATTGGGTGGTTGATTAAGGGGGGGGTGNTGGTGGTGGTGGTGGTTGTAAGGGGTAGTTGTGGTTGAGTGGTGGTGGTGGTTGATTNGGTGGTGAGTGAGTGGTGGTGAGTGGTGGTGGTGAGTGGTGAGTGAGTGGTGGNGAATGGNGGTGGTGGTGAGTNGGGTGGTGGTGAGTGGTGAGTGGTGGTGGTGAGTGGGNGAAGGTGGATGGAGGGGGAGGAGTGGGAGTGGCGAGTATGGAAGATGGGTGAGTTGGTGAGTGAGTGGGTGGGTGGTGAGTGGGTGAGTGGTNGGTGGGTGAGTGAGTGGGTGAGTGAGTGGGTNGGGAGTGGTGGGTGGTGAGGGGGTAGGTNAGTNGGTGTGGCACCTGGTNGGTGGGTGCAGTTGGTGCAAGTGGGTGGGTGTGAGTGAGTGGTGGGGTGGTGAGTGGTTGAGTGTGAGTNGGTGGTGGTGAGTGGGGGTGAGTTNGGTGAGTGGTGAGTNGGTGAGTGGTGGTGGGTGGTGGTNGGTGTGTGTGAGTGGGTGGGTGTGGNGAGTGGGTGGGTGTGGTGAGTGGTGGGTGTGGTGAGTGGTGAGTGAGGTGAGTGGGTGGTTTGGTGAGTGAGTGGGTGGTGAGTGGGTGGTGGTGGGTGAGTGGGGAGTGGTGGTGGGTGGTTGGTGGTGGGTGGTGTGGTGGTGAGTGGGTGGTTGGTGAGTGAGTGGGTGAGTTGNGTGGGTGAGTGAGTGGGTGAGTGAGTAGGTGAGTGGGTGAGTTGGTGAGTGGGTGGGTGGGTGNGTGGGGGTGAGTAGTGAGTNGGTGGGTGAGTNNGTGGGTGAGTGAGTGGTGAGTGAATGTTGGTGAGTTGAGTNGGTNATGAGTGGGTGAGTGGTGGGTGGTGGTGGTTGAGTGAGTGAGTGGGTGAGTGGGTGGTTGGTGATTGAGTAGGTGGGTGGGTGGTGAGTGGGTGAGACGATGGTGAGTGNTGGTGACGTGAAGTGGTGGTGGTGGTGAGTGAGTGGGTGAGTGGTCACGAGTGAGTGGTAGTGGTGGGTGTGAGTCAGGTGTAGTGGGTGAGTNGGTAGTGGGGGGTGAGTGAGTCAGGGTAGTGTGAGTGGNGGGAGTGGGTGAGTTGGTGAGTGGGTGAGTGGGGAGTGAGNGGTGAGTGGGTGAGTTGGTGAGTGGTGGGTGGGTGAGTGGTGAGTGGGTGAGGGAGTGGGTGAGTTGGGACCCCTGTGGTGGGTGGGTGGTTGGTGAGTGGGTGGGTGAGTGAGTGGTGTTGAGTGAGTGGGTGACTGAGTGGTGAGTGAGTGGGTGAGTGATCTCCCAATGTGAGTGGTGGTGTGAGAGTGTGAGTGGGAGTGAGTCTGGGTGAGTGGGTGAGTGGTGATGAGTGAGAGTGGTGAGTGAGTGAGTGGGTGAGTGAGTGGGTGGGTGAGTGGGTGAGTGTGTGAGTGTGTGAGTGTGTAAGTGAGTGTCTGTGTGAGAGTGTGTGTGTCTGTGTGAGTGTGTGTGTGTGTGCCTGTGTGAGTGTGTGNCTGTGTGTGTGTCTGTGAGAGTGAGTGTGTGTGAGTGAGTGTCTGTATGGGTGACCTGGTCAAGGCACTATGATACCATCAGTAGGCCTGGGCTCTGGGTTGTTCTTCGTGCTTTCGGAGTGCCTGACCCTCTGCTCACGATCATTAAGGACCTTCATGATGGTGAGCGGGCCCGGGTAAAACTACGTGGCTGGGAGTCAGAGCCTTTCCCTGTACACCTTGGGGTGCGACAGGGATGTCCTCTGGCTCCCACATTATTTAACATCTATTTTGACCACGTAGTTCGTGAAGCCTTCAATAGCTGTACTGGGGGAATTTCCATTTGGTACAGATATAACGGGAGGCTGATCGACGCCCGGGTGCGATTAAGGGATGGCTCCCTATTGGTCAACCACGTTATGTATGCCGATGATTTGGTAATAACTGCTCATTCAGAAGAGGAGTTGGAGACGCTGCTGCTGAGACTGGAGCTTGCCACTAAGAGGTGGGGCCTTACCATCAGCCCCACCAAAACTAAGCACCTGCCTGGGTATTTTGTACCATCGGACACTCCACCCCCACAACTCCCAATCGGTGATGGGGCAGTAGTGGAGAGAGTTTCCCATACCTGGGCAGTGTGCTTATGACCGGCTGCAGTTTAACAGCAGAGGTCTCACTCTGAATCAGCCGAGCGGCAATATCTTTTCATCGGCTGTGTAACGCTGTGTGGAAGCTACCTGGTCTGTCGCTCCGCACGAAGCTTCAGGTCTTCTCGGCGACTGTCATTCCCTCCCTTCTCTACGCTTGCGAAACGTGGACCCGCTAATGGAGCATCTTCGCCGGTTGGAAACATTTAGGCTGGCCTGCCTACGATCCATCCTGGGTTTAACCAGGCTGGATTGTGTGATGAGCTCACAAATCCTTGAAAGATCTGGGTAAAGTCCCATCGGTGAGCTCCTCCGGCAGGCAAGGCTGCGTTGGCTGGGTCATGTAGCCCGCATGCCCAGCCACCGCATGCCTAAACAGCTTTTGTTCGGCCGGATCGAGGGGGCTAAACGGGCGCGGCACGGGCTAGAGAAGAGATGGAGTGATGTGGTACAGAAGGACGTGGAGCTGAGTGGACTTGCCGATGACTGGTACCAGCGGTGTCAAGATCGGCCTCTGTGGAGGAGGCTCGTGAAGGACGCTACTGGGCAGTTGGAGGCAGTCGCCCTCCAACAACGGAGGGCGGAGAAGCGATGCTCACAACAATGAGCGGAGCGCCGGGTGGCTAAAGCACAGCAAGTTGCACAGTAGGGGCACAGGTGGTGCATCAGCCAGTAATCTCGGTCATCTCAGTTAGTCGACCCGTGGCACCTGCTGGGTCTGCCCCGTGACCTCCTGCCAGCGGGCGTTTGACACTTCACGTGGTAGCCTCAAGGTGCACTTGGCCTGGCACAAGCGTCGTGGTGACGTCACCACCACTTTGTGGCGAATGGCGGTTGTTGTTGTGAAAATAAGTGTGTGAGTGTCAGTGTGTGAGTGAGTGAGTGTGTGAGTGTGAGTGCGTGAAGTGTGTTTGAAAGTGAGTGAGTGTGAGTGAGTGAGTTGTGAGTGAGTTGTGAGTGAGAGTGTGTGAGAGTATGTGAGAGTATGTGAGAGTGTGTTGGAGTGAGTGCTTGAGTATATGAGAGTGAGTGCATGAGTATGAATGAGTGCGATAGTGAGTGTGTGAGTGTGTGTGAGTGTGTGAGTGCGTGAGTGAGACTGCTTGAGTGTGAGTGTGTGTGAGTGTGTGAGAGTGAGTGTGACAGTGCGTGAGAGTGTTTGAAAGTGTGAGTTTGAGTGTGTGTATGAGAGTTTGTGTGAGTGCGTGAGTGTGTGTCAGTGTCAGTGTGAGCGAGGTGAGTGGTACCCGTACCCGGCCGGGTACGGGTACCCATTTGCGACCCTGGTGCGGCCGGGTACGGGTAGGCCGTGAGTCACTGGTGAGTCACCGTTTGTCACTCATTTCCCAACGTCTTGTCTCTTCTCACAATTCAAGTTCCTCGAATCAACCCACCCGCGCCTGCAACATGGCTTCATCCCAGAGGTCGCAATCAGGTACCCGATACCCGTACCCTACCCGTACCCGGCCGGGTACAGGTAGGGTATGGGTACCCGTTTGCGACCCTGGTGAGGCCGGGTATGGGTACGGAATCAAAACCCGTTTGCGACCTCTGCCCTCCAGGCACATGGTCCTTGTGGATCTTTGACGCGTCTTGGCGGTGGAACGTTGCCGTGAGTCCGTGGCAAGTTTTCTTCCACTCGCCCTCGTCGCACTCCACCTCTCGTGCGACGCTTCTCCGGCACGACGGAGAAGTTCGGTCGGGGTGGGGCCTGCGTAGTGGCCGACGCGTCCTCGAAGTTCACGGCCGGCCCCCTCCTCACCCTCGTGAAGATCGCTCCCTGTTCAGCGTCTGGGCGGCCGGCAGAGGTCGCAAACGGGTTTTGATTCCTTACCCGTACCCGGCCGCACCAGGGTCGCAAACGGGTACCCGTACCCGTACTCTTAGTTCTTTCGGTAAAGTCACGTAGGTAAAACATGAAATTTAAATTAATAAAAATAAAACAAGAATTAGATTTTTATTGTTTTATTTTTATTAATTTTATTAATTTTAATTTCATTTTTTACCTACACGGTGACTTTACCGAAAGAACTAAGAGTACGAATCCTTGCAGTCACGAAAGCTTCAAATCTAGAACTCGTACCTGTACCCGGCCGGGTACGGATACCCGTTCCCTACCCGTACCCTACCCGAAATGAGTGACCAACGGTTACTCACCAGTGACTCACGGCCTACCCGTACCCGGCCGCACCAGGGTCGCAAATGGCTACCCGTACCCGGCCCGGTACGGGTAGCCGGGTATCGGGTAGGGTACGGGTACCGGGTACCCGGTTGCGACCTCTGGTCCACAACCTTCTTCTGCAGTGCGGCTAGCGGGTTGGCCGGGTGGGGGTTCCAGGGAGCATCGATGTCACGAGCCGGTTCACCACCAACATCTGTTGACCCCCTGAAGCCGAGGAACTTGCCAGATCGCCAGCCTCTCCCGCACCTTGCGCCGCAGCTCATCGCCGTTTACAAGGGGTTCAAGGGCTTCTCTCCGTGGAACGCTACGGGGTGACGCACGGACTGGGCGCTCTTGACCCGGACCAGTAGCGCCCCGAGCAGCACTTGTACCCGGTCAAGTTTTTAAATCCTTTATATTAAGTTCACTTGCTTGCGCGCTTACGACTGTGCAAACCTTTCGGTCGTTTTATAACCCACTTCCCGTGATCCAATCGAGCTGACATTTTGCACACAGACTCGTTGTGCGAGACAATGTTCGTGAAATTTTTTTCCAAAATTTTACACTGTTTAGGGAAAACAAATTAAATATTTAATTACCAATTGCTTAATACTGCAGACAATCATCTGACCCATAGGTGGCAGCCATCTCAAGCCAGAGGACGAGAGGACTCTAGCCGCCACGCATATAAAGGATTTATAGTGAAAAACTTTGTTTTTACGGGTTATGCTTATTCCAGACGAGGCCCTGGAGCAGGCGAACGTCGCCCAGTGGGCACAAGATGTCGCCGGCGTACGCCGTGAGCGCCGCTCTGAGCCTCGACTCTCTTGACGACCAGGCCCTCGGCCTGTTGTCTGAGGGGAGTCACAGGAGGGGGCCCCCACAAAGAGGGTGGATGGCTGCTCCGACGTGGGACAACCGGCTCTGTCGAACTCCCCTCCTGAAGCCGACGTGAGCAGTGAGCGAGGTGCCGTTGACTTTGATTAGGCACTGGGCTTCAGTGGAGGAAACTGGTCCCCCCCCAAAACCCGAACCCGCCCTCAGTGTTGCCCATCAGGTAACCCGTGTCACCGTTTGTCACTCATTTCCCAACGTCTTGTCTCTTCTCACAATTCAAGTTGCTAGAATCAACCCACCCGCGCCTGCAACATGGCTTCGTCCCAGAGGTCGCAATCGGGTACCCGATACCCGTACCCTACCCGTACCCAGCTGGGTACGGGTAGCCGGGTATCGGTAGGGTACGGGTACCCGTTTACGACCCTGGTGCGGCCGGGTACGGGTAAGGAATCAAAACCCGATTTAAAGCTTTCGTGACTGCAGGGATTCATCTTCTTGGTTCTTTTGGTAAAGTCATCAAGTAGAAGGGAAATAATAAAATAAAACATAAAATAATTCTCACGACGTAAGGCGCTCTTCCCCCCTCCAACCCAGCTTAAATATTTGCTGCCAAGCTTGGTGGTGCCCATTCAGACGCTGTCTTTCCGACAGACCTGTTCTTCTGAACACCACCAAGCTTGGTAGCGTATATTTAAGTATATATTTAAGTATATACGCTGCCAAGCTTGGTGGTGCTCATTCAGACGCTGTCTTTCTGACAGACCTGTTCTTCTTAACACCACCAAGCTTGTCAGCGTATATTTAAGTATATATTTAAGTATATACGCTGCCAAGCTTGGTGGTGCTCATTCAGACGCTGTCTTTCCGAGAGACCTGTTCTTCTGAACACCACCAAGCTTGGCAGCGTATATTTAAGTATATATTTAAGTATATACGCTGCGAAGCTGGTGGTGTTCATTCAGACGCTGTCTTTCCGACAGACCTGTTCTTCTGAACACCACCAAGCTTGGCAGCGTATATTTAAGTATATATTTAAGTATATACGCTGCCAAGCTTGGTGGTGCTCATTCAGACGCTGTCTTTCCGAGAGACCTGTTCTTCTGAACACCACCAAGCTTGGCAGCGTATATTTAAGTATATATTTAAGTATATACGCTGCGAAGCCTGGTGGTGTTCATTCAGACGCTGTCTTTCCGACAGACCTGTTCTTCTGAACACCACCAAGCTTGGCAGCGTATATTTAAGTATATATTTAAGTATATACGCTGCCAAGCTTGGTGGTGCTCATTCAGACGCTGTCTTTCCGACAGACCTGTTCTTCACCTGAGGACGGCTGCTTGCGTTGTGGCGGAAACGTCGTGAGAATTATTTTATAATGTTTTATTTTTATTGTTTTATTATTTCCCTTCTACGTGATGACTTTAAGAACCAAGAAGATGAATAAACCCGTTTGACTCTCCGCATGTCCAGCAGGATCAGAGGTCCATTCGCGGTCCATCGCTCTCAGCGGTTTGCCGGGACAGCTCAAGACGTTGTGGAGAAGTGGGCGTCGACCCTGGACGGGTAGCTGGTCACCGCCCCGGTCGGTGAGGTGACGGGTCGGGTACCCGTCCCTAACTACCCATGAGTGACAAACGGTGACTCACCAGTGACTCACGACCCACCCGCCGCACCAGGGTGCAAATGGCCGTACCTACCGGCCGGGTAGCGGGTATCGCCCGTTTGCGTCTGCTNCTGCCTCCTCCCCCTCCCTNCAACANCCCCCTTCTTCCTNCCCCTGGGTGTTGAGCGAGAGNGGTGAGGGTGACGNGAGTGGTGAGGGGGTNGGTGGTGAGTGGTGGGGTGGTGAGGGTGGTGAGGGTGGTGAGGTGAGTGGTGAGGCTGAGTGGTGGTGAGGGTGGTGAGTGGGAGGGTGGTGAGTGGTGGCGAGGGTGGTGGTGGGTGGAGTGGTGAGTGTGGGGTGTCTGGTGNCTGAGTGAGGANTGGGTGGTGAGGGGAGTGAGTGGTGGTGGGNNGGTGAGGNTGGTAGCTGAGTGGGAGTGGTGGTGNGTGTAGTGGNTGAGTGGTGANTNGGTGANTGGCTGAGTGGTGGTGAGTGAGTGAGTGANTGNGTGAGGTGAGTGAGTGAGTGACCCTCCCCTCTGGTGAGTGAGTGTGAGTGAGTGGGTGAGTGAGTGAGTGAGTGGGTGGNGAGTGAGTGCGTGGTGAGTGAGTAGCTGACTGAGTGANTGAGGATGAGTGAGTGAGTGAGTGACTGTGAGTGAGTGACTGTGAGTGAGNGACTGNGTGGACNGAGTGAGTGAGTGAGTGGCTGAGTGAGTGGCTGAGTGAGTGACTGAGTGAGTGGGTGACTGGTGATCTGAGTGGGTGAGTGGTGGTGGGAGTGGGTGGGTGAGTGGGTGGTCCCTCTCTCCCCCAGTGTGACTGAGGGACTGTGGGAGTGAGTGTCTGAGTGAGCTGTGTCTGAGTGAGTGACTGAGTGAGTGAGTGGCTGAGTCTGGTGAGTGAGTGACTGAGTGAGTGGGTGAGTGGTGACTGAGTGGTGNCTCCCTCCCCAGGGTGNACTANCGTTGTGGGAGTGGGTGAGTGAGTGNCTGGTGAGTGACTGAGTGGGTGAGTGAGTGACTGTATGAGCNGNGTGAGTGGTGNGTGACCTGGTGAGTGAGTGAGTGACTGAGTGANTGAGTGACTGAGTGTGACTGAGNGTCTGGTGAGTGAGTGACTGAGTGAGTGACTGAGTGAGNGCTGGCTGAGTGGTGAGCTGAGTGGGTGGGTGAGTNGTGATGNCTCCCTGNAGGCCNCTGANTGGNTGTGGGAGTGAGTGACTGNGTGAGTGTGGTGGTGCTGGTGACTGAGTGCTGGTGGTGGTGGTGAGTGAGTGACTGAGTGAGTGGTGGTGATGGTGAGTGNCTCCCTCTCTCCCCCAGGGCCTGACTNCANGGNTGNGGNAGTGAGTGGCTGAGTGAGTTGACTGGTGGTGACTGGTGAGTGGTGGTGGTGGTGTCACACTGAGTGAGTGTCACACTGAGTNAGTGAGTGACTGAGTGNGTGTCTGGTGAGTGGTGAGTGGTGNNTGGGGNGANTCTGAGTGTGGGAGTGGTGCTGAGTGGTGAGTGCNGNGTGNGTGAGTGTCTGCTGAGTGGNGNCTATAAGNGACTGAGTGAGTGGTTACTGNGCTGGNGNGGTGTGGTGAGTGTAGTGGTGAAGGTGGCTCTGGGTGGTGNGTGAGTGACTGAGTGCTGAGTGAGTGAGTGACTGCTGAGTGNGTGNGCTGGTGAGTGACTGGTGAGTGACTGNGTGNGTGACTGACTGAGTGAGTNGAGTGAGTGACTGAGTGAGTGANTGAGTGCTGAGTGANTGGTGGTGCTGGTGGTGANTGNTGAGTTGCTGGTGAGTGGTGCTGGTGGGGGANTNGTGATGCTNCCTGNAGGGCCNGACTNATGTGNGACTGTGAGTGAGTGACTGTGAGTGACTGTGGTGACTGGTGGTGATGAGTGCTGAGTGACTGAGTGAGTGGTGACTGAGTGAGTGAGTGAGTGACTGGTGAGTGGTGGCTGAGTCGGTGANTTTGCTGTATCTNCCTCTGCCCTCCCCCAGCCCCTCTNCGAGGCGNTGAGTGAGTGGTGAGTGAGTGGCGNCTGAGTGGTGACTGACTGTGAGTGGTGAGTGAGTGAGTGACTGANTGAGTGACTGTGACTATCTGAGTGNGTGAGCTGTCAGTGNGTGGAGTGTGNAGTGTCTACTGNAGTGGCCCCTGNCACTNCNTCTCANTGNNTGTCAGGGAGCTGGTGTCAATGTAGNGGTGGTGATGAGTGTGAGNGACTAACTGAGTGGNGAGTGNGGTGNGNGCNGCTGGTGGTGNGTCACCTGCNGAGACTTAGTGGTGGTTAGTGGGNGGTGGTCTATNGGTGNGNGCTCNGNTGNGNGCTGGTCTATGNGTGGNGNCTGGCTGNGTGNNTGACTGTGGTGAGTGNGAGTGNGTGACCATGAGTGNGTGANGAGTGAGNGACTGACTGGTTATGCTGGTGGNGACTGTGTGAGNGCTNANTGGTGNGCTGNTGGGTCAGTNGTGGTGGGTGGTGGCTGCNGAACCAGTGAACCAGTGGAGAGTGGTTNTAGTGGTGGTAGTGGTCACCTGTCTAACTGAGTGAGTGACTGAGTCACCTGACTAACNGGTAGTGTGACTGGTGNTGGTGAGTGGNGNGTGAGTGNGTCGAGTNGNTATTACTGNGTGCAGTGATTGCTCTGNCTGNGTGGNGTGGGTGAGTAACTGNCTGAAGAGNCGATTGGTGNATGGTGGTGAGTGGTTAGTGNGTGTCTGNGNGACTAGTGNGTAGCTGNCNNAGTATCTGNGTCTCCCGGNAGAGAGTGCAGTGATNNGTGAAGCATGAGCTGCTCGGTNTGNGAGTNAGTGCNGACTGGCTTAGTGCTAGTAGGTGGCTGANNGNAGTCTGAGTGAGNGNGAGTGNTGTGGTGAGTGAGNGAGTCGGTGGTGAGTGAGTGGAGCAAGTGGTGACTGACCGTGTGACTGGTNGTGGAGTGGNGATCTGGNTGGTAGTGCNGANTGTNGGGGAGTGNGNNNACNACTCTGNGCCCCTNAGCCTGATGGTGTGGGAGNGAGCGTGACTGAGGNGTGGGTGACTGTGTGAGTGACTAGTGAGTGGNTNAGTGAGTGAGTGACTGAGTGNGTNGTGGTGGTGANNCTGNNCTCTCTCCTCCCCCTGNAGANTGGNTGGGGNAGTGAGTGGCTGAGTGAGTGGTGNGTGAGTGACTGAGTGAGTGAGTGAGTGAGTGACTGAGTGAGTGGTGTCTCACTGAGTGAGTNACTGAGTGAGTGGNGAGTCNGACTCTGTGGTGNNTNCGNNGCCCCTAGCTNNGTGATTGTGGAGTGAGTGCTAGGANTGAGCTGNCTGAGTGAGTGTGTGTATGGGNGGTNAGTGTCTNCAGTGTATGAGTTACTGAGTGAGTGNCNCCGNGAGTGAGTGAGTGAGTGTATGACGAGTGAGTGAGTNCGTGCAGTGAGTGNGGTGAGTGACTAACTGAGTGAGNGNCATGGTGANTGATNGTCGATGNTGAGTGAGTGTACTNACGTGAGTGAGTGAGCTGNCTGATAGTGAGTGNNNGACTGAGTGAGATGCAGTGANGAGTGAGTGAGTGACTAGCTGAGTGACTGAGTGAGATGATCTGGNTAGTGAGTGACNGAGTGGGTGGGGAGNNANTCCCCTGAGNGCCACNNGCCNANTGTCGACTGTGGAGTGAGACTGNGTGAGTANAGTGAGTGACGAGTGACTGAGTGAGCTGAGTGANTGGTGAGTGGNAGTGAGTGACTGAGTGANTGTGCNGAGTNACATGNCTCTCCCTGGGCCCCNACNAGAGCCCGTNGGATGAGGTGGCNGAGTGAGTGACTGAGTGAGTGACTGGTGAGTGAGTGAGTGACTGAGTGAGTGAGTGACTGAGTGAGTGANGAGTGAGTGATGTGGCTTGAGTGGTGCTNCNNCGGGCCTCACTTGGTGCTGTGGTGAGNGGACTCGNGTGAGTGAGTGACTGGTAGTGAGTGAGNGTATTACNGAGTGGTGGTGACTGNGTGACTGGTGNCGAGTGAGTGGTGGNGNCCGAGTGCAGTGGTGTGTTTGTCACCCAGNGTGAGNAAGTGAGGGGNGACTTAGTGGTGGCTNCTNGTGACTGNGTGTCTGAACCACNGNCNGGTGNGNGGTGGGTGGTGGTGTTGACTGCTGGTGAGNGNCTGACTGTGAGTGNNTGAGNGGTGTGNGNGCTGNGTGNGTGANGAGGTGNGNGTGTGTNANTGAGNGAGTAGCTGGTGNCGTGGTGGTGAGTGAACCACTGAGTGATTGNCTGNGCTACGTGAGTGTGAGGNCCGGTGAGTGGTAGTGAGNGAGNGAGTGGGNGACNGGNGGTCCACNGGTGAGTGGNGACTTGAGTCTATAGTGNGTGTGGTGTGTATAACGNNNCTGGTCGGTCTACGAATCTAGTAGTNNGTGACTGAGCGGTGNGTGATTGGTGAGTNGTGACTGAGTGGTGACTGGTGACTGCTGAGTGAGTGAGTGGTGGCGAGTGTATTGGGGACTAAGGTAGAGTGAGTAGATAACCAGAGTGGGTGNGTGGGTGGGAGTGAGTGCCTGACTGAGTGGCTTAGTGACTCAGTGANTGACTNGNGTGNGTGACGAGTGGGNCTGTGTGAACNGGGNGAGTGCTGAGTGAGTGAATGGGCTGGGTGACGAGTGTCCAGTGAGTGAGNGACTGAGTGAGTGACTGAGTGTACTGAGTGAGTGCTGAGTGANATAACCGGCTGAGTGAGTGACTGAGTGGGGGAGTGATTCAGGCTCTNCGNGNGCCCCTNACCTCATGATGNGNTGAGTNGGAGTGGTGTGAGTGGTGTCATGAGTGAGTGANTGAGTGACTGAGTGACTGAGTGAGTGGCTAGTGATGAGTACTGAGTGAGTGGCTAGGACNGNCTCTCNCCTCCCCCANGGCCCCTNGACGTNCGCAGTGCGACGAGTGAGTGGCTGAGTGAGTGACTGAGTGAGTTGACTGTGATGTCGGNTNAGTGAGTGAGTGACTGAGTAGTGAGTGAGTGACTGAGTGAGTGTCAANANCTGAGTGAGTGAGCTGAGGACTAGTCCACNGGTGCANCTCCCGNNTGGCCCGCCACTNACNGATGTNGCGNGCTGAGTGATCTCCAGNGTGAGTGAGTGCTGAGTGAGTGAGCGACTGACTGNGTGACNGNGTGAGTGAGTGTGGTGACTGGCTGCTGGTGGTGGCTGCTGGTGCTGGTGGGGTNNGTGGGTCAGNGAGTTACNGNGTGGNCGNGTGAGNCGACTGNGTGACTCGGTGAGNGNGNGTGACTGGTATGTGTATGCTAAGTGAGNGGGTCACNGAGTAAGTGAGTGAGTAAGTNCAGNGANTCGGTGAGNGNCTGNGTGCACGNNGNCCGTGAGNGNCTTGGTCATGTGTGGTGACTNNGTGNGTGNGNGCTAGGTGGTGGACGAGTGCTGNGTGAGTNAAGTGGTGACCCTGGTGGTGCTGAGTGANTGGTGAGTGAGGTGGGCTGGNGAGTGAGTGACAGTGGNGCNGGNGAGTGACTGAGTGCCAGCTGNCTGTATGACTCAGNGTGGCTGTGAGCGAGTGTATGGCTGAACTGNGNGNGAAGTGAGNGNGAGNCNGAGTGACTGTGAGGCTAACTGCAGTGGGTGGTGACTGANNNGTGTCAGTGCCTNNAGTGNGTGNCGTGANTGACTGAGGTGAGCTGTGCGAGTGATGTGACTGTGTGATGAGCGNTGAGTGANTTNAATGAGTGGTGAGTGACTGAGTGGGTGNGTGGNGAGCNGTGAGTGTGTGAGTGNGTCACTGCTATGTGGTGGNGACTAACTGACTCAGTGTCTCTCACCAGGCTGGCTNAGGTGAGTGGATGAGAGCAAGTGGCCAACTGACTAACTGACTAATGACTGNGTGNGTCAGTGGCTCGACNGGTGGTGAATAAAGNGCATGAGTGAGNNCTANTNCANGTTGGTGNGNGTAGTGAGCTGTACTNAGTGANTGGTGACTGAGTGGTATGCTGTAGTNATGGTNAGTGAGNGAGTGACTAAGNGNCTGGGTGAGTGACTGACTAAGTATCTGNCNGNGTACACAGTGACTGAGTGACTGGNGAGTGATGAGTNNGNGCTGAGTCACTGAGCGAGTGACTGAGNGNNNCACAGAGTGACTNAGTGTGTCTACGNGTGTGCNTATTAGTGAGTGACAAAGTGGNTGAGTGACACAGAGTGCATAAATGGTGAGTGAGNGAGTGAGCTGTCTGAGTGACTGAGCGAATGANGAGTGAGTGCTGTGTNGGTGGTGAGTGACAGTGTCTGANNGACTGAGTGACTGGTGATGGTGGTAGTGAGTGTGTATGACTAACTGACTGGGTGAGTGTAGTGNGCTCTGTCTCACNGNGTGTGTAAGTGGCTGACGAGTGACTGGTGAGTCGAGTACTGTAGGTGCACGGAGGGTGGTNACGTTCTCNGGTGNNCTCCTCCCGTCAGGNCCCCTGACTNCGAGCGACTCACCGTGGAGTGAGTGACTGAGTGNGTGACTGAGTGAGNGTGGCTGGCTAGTGAGTGTGTGCTGAGTGAGTGAGTGAGTGTACTAAGTGANTGANTGGCGAGTGCAGTGACTAANTGAGTGAGTGGCANTGGCTCACCCCCTGAGTCAGGGTAAGTGGTGNGTGCCAGTNNGTGCTGNGTGAGTGAGTGGTGAGTGAGTGGTGGGTAGAGTGGCTGAGTGAGTGGGTGAGTGAGTGATGGGTGACTGAGTGAGTGNTGAGTGGGTGACTGAGTGGGTGGGTGAGTGACTGAGTGAGTGACTGAGTGAGTGAGTNGGTGAGTGAGTGNNGAGTGAGTGAGTGAGTGAGTGAGTGAGTGANTGAGTGAGTGAGTGAGTGAGTGGTGAGTGAGTGACTGAGTGAGTGGGTGGGTGAGTGGTGACTGNCTGNNCTCCCTCTCTCCCCAGGGCCCTGNACTACGAGGCTCTGTGGGAGTGAGTGAGTGGCTGAGTGGGTGACTGAGTGAGTGACTGAGTGAGTGTCTGAGTGAGTGACTGAGTAGTGAGTAAGTGAGTGAGTGACTGAGTGAGTGGGTGAGTGAGTGAGTGAGTGGTGAGGAGTGGTGGGTGAGTGGTGAGGCTGATCTCTCCCCAGGGCCCCTGAACTACGAGGCTCTGTGGGAAGACCTCAAGGAGGAGCTGTGTCTGCAGAGCGATGGCGGCGGGGGGGCGTGGCCAGGCCTCGAGGGGGCGTGGCCAGGCCTGGAGTGGGCGTGGTCAACCGACGAGGGGGCGTGGCCAGCACTCCCGGGGCGGAGCCATCGCCGGCCGATCGGCCAATGGGAGAAGGCGGCGGCGGCGGAGGGGGCGGAGCTACGCCCCCCGCCGCCGCCGCCGCCGGGCCCTCGCGAGCAGCCAATCGGAGCGTCCGACGAGACGGGGCGGGGGGTGGGGGGAGGAGCCGTGGGGAGCCAATGGGAGGAGAGGATGCGGGGCGACCAATGGGGAGCGTCGTTGTTGCCAGGAGGGCGTTCCCCACCTCGCTCAGTCAGTTGCTCGACGGTTGGACCGAGTCGGAGGCCTGTGCAGCTACGACAACAACAACAACGCGGGGCACAACAACAACAACAACACGGGGCACGTCAACAACAACAACAATGCAAGGCACAACAACAACACGGGGCACAACAACAACAACAACAATGCCGTGGGAAACAACAACAACGCAAGGCACAACAACAACAACAAACATGGACAGAACGGACAATACAACACGGACCACGGCCCATAGCAACGGTCCCATAGCAACGCTGCCCATAGCAACGCACCCCTTAGCAACGCACCCCTTAGCAACGCTGCCCATAGCAACGCTGCCCATAGCAACGCACCCCTTAGCAACGCACCCCTTAGCAACGCACCCTTAGCAACGCTGCCCATAGCAACGCTGCCCAGAGCAACGCTGCCCATAGCAACGCACCCCATAGCAACGCTCCTCTCATCTTGCTCCATAGCAACGCCCCCCTCAGTTCGTTCCCTAGCAACGCTCCACTCAGCACGTTCCCTAGCAACGCTCCCCATAGCAACGCTCCATTCAGCTCGCCCCATAGCAACGTTGCCCTCAGCTCGTTACCTAGCAACGCTCCCCATAGCAACGCTCCACTCAGCTCTCCCATAGCAACGCTCAACTCAGCTCTCCCCATAGCAACACTCCTCTCAGCTCGTTCCCTAGCAACGCTCCCCATAGCAACGCTGCCCTCAGCTCGTTCCCTAGCAACGCCCCTCTCAGCTCTCCCCATAGCAACGCTCCACTCAGCTCCCCCCATAGCAACGCCCCTCTCAGCTCTCCCCATAGCAACACTCTCAGCTCGTTCCCTAGCAACGCTCCCCATAGCAACGCTGCCCTCAGCTCGTTCCCTAGCAACGCCCCTCCCAGCTCTCCCCATAGCAACGCTCCTCTCAGCTCGTTCCCTAGCAACGCTCCTCTCAGCTCCCCCCATAGCAACGCTCCTCTCAGCTCTCCCCATAGCAACGCTCCCCATAGCAACGCCCCACTCAGCTCCCCCCATAGCAACGCCCCTCCCAGCTCTCCCATAGCAACGCTCCTCTCAGCTCGTTCCCTAGCAACGCTCCTCTCAGCTCCCCCATAGCAACGCTCCTCTCAGCTCTCCCCATAGCAACGCTCCCCATAGCAACGCCCCACTCAGCTCCCCCCATAGCAACGCTCCTCTCAGCTCTCCCCATAGCAACGCTCCCCATAGCAACGTCCCACTCAGCTCCCCCATAGCAACGCTCCTCTCAGCTCTCCCCCTAGCAACGGTCCCCATAGCAACGCCTCCCCCAACTCTGGAGTCACATGACCCGCCCCCTAGCAACACGCCCCCTGGCAACAGCCGTCGCCGGGGCAACAGCCGTCGCCGGGGCAACAGCTGTCGCCGGGGCAACAGCCGTCGCCGGGGCAACAGCCGTCGCCGGGGCAACGCGAGGAGGCTCAGCCAATGGAAGTGGAGGGGGCTGCCGTTGCCATGGCGACGACGACGACGACACAACCAATCAGCTTCCAGATCCCGGTAACTATGGTGACGGTCTCTGTGCATCACCCCCCCCCCCCCCCCCCCGTCTCATCCAGCAGTGGATTGGTGAAGGCCCTTGCAGCCATGTTTGTTGTAGAGCATCACGTACAGTCCCAACATCCACAGGTCCCCGTGTCTCTCCCTCCCCGTGTCTCTCTGTNTCTCNCCCCGTGTCTCTCTCTCCCGTGTCTCTCTCTCCCCGTGTCTCTCNCTCTCTCCCCGTCTCTCTCTCCCGCCCCGTGTCTCTCTCTCTCTCCGTNTCTNCCCCTCTGTGTCTCTCTCCCCGTGTCTCACCGTCTCTCTCCCCGTGTCTCCCCGTGTCTCTCTCCCCGCGTCTCTCTCCCCGTGTCTCTCTGTGTCTCCGTGTCTCNCTACCCGTGTCTCTCTCCCCGTGTCTCTCTCCCCGTGTCTCTCACTGAGTCTCTCTCTCCCCGCGTCTCTCTCCCCGTGTCTCTCTCTCNCCGTGTCTCTCTCCCCGTGTCTCTCTCCCCGTGTCTCTCTCCCCGTCCCTCCCCGTGTCTCTCTCTCTCCCCGCGTCTCTCTCCCCGTGTCTCTCTGTGTCTCCGTGTCTCTCTACCCGTGTCTCTCTCCCGTGTCTCTCTCCCCGTGTCTCTCACTGAGTCTCTCTCTCCCCGTGTCTCTCTCCCGTGTCTCTCACTGAGTCTCTCCCCGTGTCTCTCTCCCGTGTCTCTCTCCTCGTGTCTCTCTCCCCGTGTCTCTGTCTCTCTCTCCCCGTGTCTCCCTCCCCGTGTCTCTCTGTGTCTCTCCCCGCGTCTCTCTCCCGTGTCTCTGTCTCTCTCTCCCCGTGTCTCTCCCCGTGTCTTTCTGTGTCTCTCCCCGTGTCTCTCTGTGTCTCTCCCCGTGTCTCTCTCCCCGTGTTTCTTTCTGTGTCTCTCTCCCGTGTCTCTCCGTGTCTCACCGTGTCTCCCCCCATGTCTCCCCGTGTCTCCCCGTGTCTCTCTCCCCGTGTCTACCCCTCCTCCTCTACCTCCCACCCCCCACCCCAGACCCTGGTGGTGCCGGTTTTCTTCAATCTCGCTCCGGCCACTCGATGGGAGGATAGCCGCAAGTCTACGGCAGCAGCGGTGGTGGCGGTGGTGGGAGACACGGGGGGGTGGGGGAGACACGGGGGGGAGGAGGGAGACGCGGGGGGGAGGGGGTGACGCGGGGGGGAGACGCGGGGGGTGACGGTGCGCGGAGGCAAACGCACAACGCGGTGGAGAAGCGCTACCGCTACCATCAACGACCGCATCGGAGAGCTGAGAGGATCCTCACGGGGGAGACAAGGTGGGTGGGTGGGTGGTGAGTGGGTGAGTGGGTGGGTGGTGGGTGGGTGAGTGGGTGGGTGGGTGGGTGAGTGGGTGGTGGGTGGTGAGTGGGTGGGTGGGGTGGGTGAGGTGGGTGGTGGGTGAGTGGGTGGGTGGGTGGGTGACGTGGGTGGGTGGGTGGGTGGTGGGTGAGTGAGTGGGTGGGTGGGTGGGTGAGTGGGTGGGTGAGTGGGTGGGTGGGTGGGTGTGNTGAGTGAGTGTGTGGGTGGNTGAGTGGGTGGGTGAGTAGTGAGTGGGTGGGTGGTGGTGANTGGGTGGGTGGTGGGTGGGTGAGTGGGTGGGTGAGTGGGTGGTGGGTGGGTGGTGAGTGGTGGGTGGGTGGTGGGTGGGTGAGTGGGTGGGTGAGTGGGTGGTGAGTGGGTGGGTGGTGAGTGAGTGGGTGATGTGGGTGAGTGAGTGAGTGGGTGAGTGGGTGGGTGGGTGGTGATGTGGTTGGGTGAGTGGGTGGGTGAGTGAGTGGGTGAGTGAGTGAGTCACGTTTGGGTGAGTGNGTGAGGGGTGAGTGAGGGGTGAGTGAGTNGGTGAGTGAGTGAGTCACTGGTGAGTGAGTGAGTGGGTGTGAGTGGGTGAGTCACTGGGTGAGTGAGTGGTGGGTGAGTGTGTGGGTGAGTGGGTCAGTGAGTGGGTGAGTGGGTGGGTGGGTNGGTGAGTGGGTGGGTGGGTGGGTGGTGGGTGGGTAGGTGGGTGGGTGGGTGAGTGGGTGTGTGGGTGGGTGGGTGGTGGGTGAGTGGGTGGGTGGTGGGTGAGTGGTGGTGNTGGGTGGTGAGTGAGTGGGTGAGTGGGTGGGTGACGTGTGGGTGGTGGGTGGGTGGGTGGGTCGGGTGGGTGGGTGAGTGAGTGAGTGAGTGAGTGGGTGGTGAGTGAGTGGGTGGGTGGGTGAGTGGGTGAGTGGGTGAGTGGTGGTGAGTGGGTGGGTGNGTGANTGGGTGGTGAGTGGGTGGGTGGGTGAGTGGGTGAGTGGGTGGGTGGGTGGGTGGGTGAGTGGGTGGGTGGGTGGGTNGGTGGGTGATGTGAGTGAGTNGGTGAGTGAGTGACGTGGGTGGGTGGGTGGGTGAGTGGTGGGTGGGGGAGGGGGTGGGTGGGTGAGTGGGTGGGTNGGTGAGTGGTGGTGGTGGGTGGTGAGTGGGTGGGTGGGTGGGTGAGTGGGTGGGTGAGTGGGTGGGTGGGTGGTGAGTGAGTGGGTGAGTGGGTGAGTGGGTGAGTGGGTCACTGGGTGAGTGAGTGAGTCACTATGTGAGTGAGTGAGTGAGTAAGTGAGTGAGTGGGTCACTATGTGAGTGAGTGGGTGAGTTGGTGGTGGGTGAGTGGGTGAGTGGGTGGTGGGTGGGTGAGTNGGTGAGTGGGTGGGTGGTGAGTGAGTGGGTGGGTGAGTGGGTGGTGAGTGGGTAGTGAGTGGATGAGTGGGTGGGTGAGTGGGTGGGTGGGTCACTATGTGAGTGAGTGGGTGAGTTGGTGGGTGGTGAGTGGGTGAGCACAAAGGCGGTNGGTGGTGGGTGGTGACCGTTCCGGGGGGTGAGNGCCGAGTGGGTGTGAGTGGTGGTGGTGAGTGGTGAGTGGGTGGGTGGGTGAGTTCGGGTGAGTGAGGGNTGAGTGGTGAGTGGGTGAGTNGGTGGTGGTGGGTGAGTGGGTGAGTGAGTGGGTGAGTGATGTGGTGGNTGACTCANTGGGTGAGTGAGTGGGTGAGTGNGTGGGTGGATGAGTGAGTGGTNGGTGTGGGTGGTGAGTGGGTGGGTGAGTGAGTGAGTGAGTGGGTGGTGGGTGGTGAGTGGGTGGTGTGAGTGGGTGGGTGGGTGGGTGAGTGGGTGGGTGAGTGGGTGGGTGGGTGGGTGGGTGANTGAGTGAGTGGGTGGGTGAGTGGTGGGTGGGTGGGTGGTGGGTGGGTGAGTGGGTGGTGGGTGGGTGGTGAGAGTGNGTGGTGAGTGAGTGGGTGAGTGGGTGGGTGAGTGAGTGGGTGACTGGTGAGTGAGTGAGTGAGTGGTTGAGTGAGTGGGTGGGTGGATCACTGGGTGGTGAGTGAGTGGGTCACTGGGTGAGTGAGTGGGTGAGTGAGTGAGTCACTGGGTGAGTGAGTGAGTGGGTGGGTGAATCACTGGGTGAGTGAGTGAGTGGGTCACTGGTGAGTGAGTCACTGAGTGGGTGAGTGGTGAGTGGGTGAGTGGTGTGTGAGTGAGGTGAGTGGGTCACTGGGTGAGTGTAGTGGGTGAGTGGGTGAGTGAGTGAGTGAGTCACTGGGTNGGTGAGTGAGTGAGTGGTCACTGGTGGGTGAGTGAGTGAGTCAGGTGGTGAGTGAGGGGTGAGTGAGCCTCACTGAGTGTGNCTGGGTGAGTGAGTGACTGTGGTGAGTGAGTGAGTGAGTACTGGGTGAGTGAGTGAGTGAGTGACTGNTGGAGAGTGAGTGAGTGACTGTGGGTGAGTGAGTGACTGACTGGGTGGGTGAGTGAGTGACTGACTGAGTGGGTGAGTGGGTGACTGACTGGGTGAGTGTGTGTGTGAGTGAGTGAGTCACTGGGTGAGTGGTGAGTGTGTGAGTGAGTGAGTGGGTGAGTGGCTGAGTGAGTGAGTGACTGTTGGGCCAGTGAGTGGGTGAGTGAGTGAGTGACTGGTGAGTGTGTGNCTNGAGTGAGTAAGTCTGNTGTGACTGGGTGATNGACTNCATCGTCACTGAGTGTGTGAGTGAGTGAGTCACTGGGTGAGTGAGTGAGTCACTGGGTGTGTGACTGAGTGAGTGAGTGACTGAGTGAGTGAGGANTGGGTGAGTGCGTGGNTGAGTGAGTCGGTGGGGGNTGNGGTGGTGAGAGTGAGTGAGTGANTGAGTGTGGTAGTGNTGAGGTNGTGTGATTTTGTGGTGGTNTGAGTTATTGGGTGCTANTGTGTTAGAGNGTNGTGAGCAAGTGGGCGTGAGTAGTGGTGTGGTGNTGGTGGTGGTGGTGAGTGGTGAGTGAGTGNGTNTGGGTGAGTCGGTGTGTGTCTNGAGTGAGTAAGTCGNTGGACTGGGTNGACCATNGTGACATCCGNTCTGAGTGAGTGAGTGAGTCACTGAGTGGGTGACTGAGTGAGTCACTGNCTGAGTGAGTGAGTGAGTGAGTNAGTGAGTGTGACTGACTGAGTGGGTGAGTGAGTGACTGCTGACTGACTGGGTAGTGAGGANTGAGTGCAGTGGCACGTGGTAGTGAGTGACTGTGGGTGANTCACTGACTAGGTGTGTGTCTCACAGNTGAGTAAGTCTGCGTGACTGGGTNGNACCAGATACTAGTGNTCGTGNNAGTCAACGTGCGACTGCGCGGAGAACCGCGAGTGAGANGNGACGCGGAGAGACACGGGGGGANAGGTCCTAGTCACAGACAGAGACACGGGGGGAGACAGGGGGGGAGAGNCACGGGGGGGAGAGACACGGGGGTGAGAGAGACCNGGGGGGGAGACNGGGGGGGAGAGNCACGGGGAGAGACACGGGGGGAGAGACAGGGGGGAGAGACACNGGGGGGAGAGACACGGGGAGAGACGGGGGAGAGACANGGGGGGGAGACAGGGGGAGAGACACGGGGAGAGACACGGGGGGAGAGACACGGGGGAGAGAGACACGAGGGGGAGAGACGGGGGGGAGAGACGGGGGGGAGACACNGGGGGGAGGAGAGACGGGGGGAGAGACCGGGGGGAGAGACACNGGGGAGAGACACGAGGGGGAGACACGGGGGAGAGACACGGGGGGAGAGACACGGGNAAGAGAGACACGGGGAGAGACACGGNNGAGAGACACNGGGGGTGNAGAGACACGGGGGAGAGAGACGGGGGGGGGAGACGACGGGGGGAGAGACAGGGGGGGGAGAGACACGGGTGAGACACGTGGGAGAGACACGGGGGGGAGCACGGGGGGGGAGAGACGGGAGAGACGGGGGGGGGGAGNGGGGGGGGGAGAGACGGGNGAGAGACACGGGGGAGAGACACGGGGGAGAGACACGGGGGAGAGACACNGGNGGAGAGACANGGGGGGAGACACGGGGGAGAGACACGGGGAGAGAGGGGGGNGAGACACGGGGAGGAGAGAGAGGNGGAGAGACGGGAGAGACACNGGGGAGAGACNCGGGGGAGACGGGGGNAGAGACACGGGGGGAGAGACACNGGGGGGGGGAGACACGGGGGGAGACACGGGGGGAGAGACACGGNGAGAGAGACACGGGGGGGGAGACGGGGGGGGAGAGACACGGGGNGAGAGACACGGGGGGGGGAGACACGGGGGGAGGGGGGGGAGACACGGGGGGAGAACACGGGGGAGAGACGGAGACACGGGGGGAGAGACACNGGGNNGAGAGACAGGGGGGGAGACACNGGGGNAGAGAGACANGGGAGAGACGGGAGGGGGGGGGGGGAGACACGGGGAGAGGAGAGACACGGGGGACACGGGGGGGAGAGGGAGAGAGACACGGGGGGAGAGACACGGGAGACACGGGGGGAGAGACGGGAGAGAACGGGGGGAGAGACACGGGGAGAAGAGAGACACACGGGAGAGAGAGACACGGNGAGAGACACGGGGGAGAGACACGGGGGGGGGAAAGACACGGGGGGAGAGACACNGGGGGGAGAGACACGGGGGAGAGACACNGGGGAGAGACAGGGAGGAGAGACACNGGGNNGAGAGACACGNGNGAGAGACACGGGAGGAGAGAGGGGAGAGGGTGNNAGAGACGGGGGAGAGACAGGGAGACGGGGGGAGANGGGGGAGAGACACNGGGGGGAGACGGGGGGGACNGGGGGAGAGACACGGGAGAGACACNGGGGAGAGACATGGGGGGAGACACGGGGGGGAGAGACACNGGGGGAGAGACACGGGGGAGAGACAGGGGGGGGGAGGGGGGGAGAGGGGNGAGAGACANGGGGGAGAGACACAGGGGGGAGAGACACGGGGAGAGACACGGGAGAGACACGGGGGGGGGGGAGAGACACGGGGGGGGAGACAGGGGGGGAGACACGGGGGGGGAGAGAGGAGACACGGGGNGAGAGACGGGGAGAGAGACACGGGGAGAGACAGGGGCGGGGGAGAGACACGGGGGGGAGACACNGGGNGAGAGACACGGGGGAAGACACGGGGACACGGAGAGAGACACGGGGGGAGAGACCGGGGGGAGAGACAGAGAGACACGGGGAGAGACACGGGGGGAGACACGGGGGGAGAGAGACACGGGGGGGAGACACGGGTAGAGACACGGGGGGGGGAGAGACACGGAGAGACACGGGGAGAGAGACACGGGGGGGAGAGAGACATGGGGAGAGAGACACGGGGNGGAGAGACACGGGAGAGAGACACGGGGGAGAGACACGGGGGGGGAGACACGGGGGGGAGAGAGACAGGGGGAGAGAGACACGGGGAGAGAACACGGGGGAGACACGGGGAGAGACACGGGGAGAGAGACGGGGGGAGACGGGNGAGAGAGACACGGGGGGGGGGGACAGGGGGGGAGAGACACGGGGGGGAGAGACACGGGGGAGAGAGACAGGGGGGAGAGACACGGGGGAGAGAGACACGGGGGAGAGACACGGGGGGAGAGACACGGGGGGGGGAGAAACGGGGGAGAGACACNGGGGGAGAGAGACACGGGAGAGAGACAGGGGGGGAGAGACACGGGGGGAGAGAGACACGGGGGGGAGAGACACGGGNGAGAGACAGGGGGAGAGACACAGGGGGGAGAGACACNGGGGAGAGACACGGGGGGGAGAGACACGGGGGGGGAGAGACAGGGGGGGAGAGACACGGGGGAGAGAGGGAGAGACGGGGNGAGAGACACGGGGGAGAGACACGGGGAGAGAGACACGGGGAGAGAGAGACACGGGGGGGAGAGACACGGGGAGGGGAGGAGAGACAAGGGGGAGAGACAGGGGGGGGAGAGTCAGGGGGGGGAGAGAGGGGGGAGAGAGAGGGGGAGAGAGACACGGGGGGGAGAGACACGGGGAGAGAGACANGGGGGAGGGGAGAGAGAGACGGGGAGAGAGAGACACNGGGGAGAGAGACACGGGGAGAGAGACACGGGGGAGACATGGGGGGAGACACGGGAGACGGGGGGAGAGACACGGGGAGAGAGACACGGGGAGAGACACGGAGAGAGAGACACGGGGAGAGAGACACAGGGGGAGGGAGGGAGAGAGACACAGGGGGGAGAGACACGGGGGAGAGACACGGGGAGAGAGACACGGAGAGAGAGACACGGGGGAAGACACGGAGAGAGACACGGGGGGAGACACGGGAGAGAGACACGGGAGGAGACATGGGGAGAGAGACACGGGGGAGAGAGAGACACGGGGAGAGAGACACGGGGNGAGAGACACGGGGAGAGAGACACGGGGGGAGAGACACGGGGNGGAGAGACACGGGGAGAGAGANAGAGAGACACNGGNNGAAGACACACACAGAGAGACACNGAGAGACACNGGAGAGACACGGGGAGAGAGAGAGACACGGGGAGGGGGGAGAGAGACACNGGGGGGAGAGAGACACGGGGGTGAGAGAGACACGGGGGGAGAGAGACACGGGGGGAGAGAGACACGGGGGGGGTGTGGGTTAGAGACACGGTGGCGTGTGATTGGTCGGTTCCTTTCTTCCCAGAATACCCTGCGAGCGAGGGGGATGGCCGACATCCTGTGCCACCAGCGGGCGCCATGGAGACGGCTGGAGCGCAGGTACCTGACACTGTTTTAGCGCGATGTATGAGCGTTTGCAGAAAGCAAATGCACACCGATGCCTATCTGAATGCAGATTCGCATCATCACCCAGCTCAGAAATCTTCTGTTATCAAGACGCTCGTACATCGGGCTAAAACAGTGTCAGATGGTGAGGGTCTAGCGAGAGAGATGAAACATGTCGTTAAAGAAGCACTAAGACAGAATGGCTACAATAATGCTCAAATTAACAGAGCACTGAATGCCAAATCACGATCGCAAAGCAGCACTGCTGAAAGCGATCAGATTATCAAAACAATAAACAGGACCCTGTGGGGTGGGCTGGTAGGAACGCATAACCAAAGAATATAAACACAATGTATTATTACACTTGTTTAGCCAGGAAAGCCTCACTGAGTCTATAGGTTTTTGTAGGCTCCTGCCAAGTGTTTGCAGTAGGGGTCGATGTTGCTCACCGAATCGGACGATACGAAGGGAGAGTTTGAGGCCTAGTTCTAGGCTTTAGGCCTAGCTGTAGGCTTTAGGCCGCTGTGAGTAAATTTTTTATTTAAATGTTTTAATTAAAAGCTATCTCAGGGAATTATAAGGAATGTTACACTTGTTTAGCCAGGAAAGCGTCACTGAGTCTAAAGGTTTTTGTAGGGTCCTGCCAAGTGTTTGCAGTAGGGGGCGATGTTGCTACACCTAATCGGACGATACGAAGGGAGAGTTTGATGCCTAGTTCTAGGCTTTAGGCCTAGCTGTAGGCTTTAGGCCGCTGTGAGTTAATTGTTAATTTAAATGTTTTAATTATTAATGTTAAAGCTTTAAATGTAAATGTTTCTATTAAAAAGCATCAGGGAATGTAACATTGTTAAACATTAACTCCCTTTCACACACGCGGGGTACGATACGAAGGGAGAGTTTGAGGCCTAGTTCTAGGCTTTAGGCTGAGCTGTAGGCTTTAGGCCGCTGTGAGTTAATTTTAATTTCAATATTTTACTTAAAAACTATCTCAGGGAATTACAAGGGAATGTTACACTTGTTTAGCCAGGAAAGCCTCACAGAGTCTAAAGGTTTTTGTAGGGTCCTGCCAAGTGTTTGCAGTCGGGGGCGATGTTGCTACACCTAATCGGACATCGGACGGACGGTATAATCTATTGTAGGCTGGTCCACTTCGTTCCTACCAGTAAAATACCATTTATCTCAGGAGTAACTGACAAACTAGGCCGTGTTTTGCAAAAGCAAAACATCACAGTAAGATTTGGTACAGTACACAAAATTCAACAATTAGTAACGTGCACTAAAGACAAATTACCTAAATTATCGACAGAAGGTGCGTATCGGATTAATTGTGTGTGTGGCAGATGCTATACTGGACAGACGGGGCGTAACGTTAGTGTAAGACTAAAAGAACACCAGATAAATATTAAACTATCGCAAACGCAACTGTCGGCAGTGGCGGAACATGGTTTTCCAACAGGGACACCCAATTGATTTTGACAACGTTGAAGAGTTGTGTGAAACAAGTCGCTACTGGCAAAGACTCGTTAGAGAATCGATTGATTTTGAGAGAAACAGAACGAACTTTAACCGCTCAGACAGCTGCAGGCTTGGTGCGGCCTCAAAGCGTATTGTTAAATAAGATACATTTCAATTCCTTATAGGGGAAACAAACACTGACTGGTTACTAATGTCGCATAATACAATAGAACACATTACAACTGCAACTGATTGCTAGTCTACAACTCGCGTAACAACTGCCTGTCTCCCCCCCACGTGACCCCCCCCACGTGACCCCCCCCTCCCCCCCACGTGACCCCCCCCCCCCTACGTGACCCCCCGCCCACGTGACCCCCCCCACGTGACCCCCCCCACGTGACCCCCCCCCACGTGACCCCCCCACGTGACCCACCCACGTGACCCCCCCCCCACGTGACCCCCCCCCCACGTGACCCCCCCCCACCCCACGTGACCCCCCACGTGAACCCCCCCCCCCCACGTGACCCCCCCCCCACGTGAACCCCCCTCCCCCCCACGTGACCCCCCCCCACGTGACCCCCCCCCACGTGACCCCCCCCCCACTTGACCCCCCACGTGACCCCCACGTGACCGCCTCGGCCCCCTCTTGCGTGACCGCCCCCGTCTCGTCCTCTGTCTCGTCGCCCTCCTCTGCCTCGTCGTCAACCCCCTCGCCTACCTGCAACGCGCAGCAACACGCGCAGCAACCCACGCAACTCACGCAACCCGCGCAACTCACGCAACCTCGCAACCGCTGCAACCGCAGCAACCCGTGCAACCCGTGCAACCGCGGCAACCGCAGGAGCTCCTGCAACCGCCGCAACCGCAGACGCAGCACGGGCTGCTGGGACGAAACATCCTCAACGCTCACTCAGGTTCACGCAACCAACGCAACCACCGCACGCAACCAATGCAATCGCACGCAATCGCACGCAACCACCGCACCGTCGCAACCATCGCAATCGCACGCAACCATCGCAATCGCACGCAATCGCACGCAACCACCGCAACCGTCGCAACCATCGCAATCGCACGTAACCAACGCAACCGCACGCAACCACCGCAACCGTCGCAACCATCGCAATCGCACGCAACCAACGCAACGCACGCAACCGCCGCAACCGCACGCAACCAACGCAACCATCGCAACCAACGCAACCGCCGCAACCGTCGCAACCACTGCAACCACCGCGGTGGTTGGTGGTTAGGGGTCGGCACGTTTGAACCGACTCAAACTGGTTTCAAATTTAGCAAACCAAACCAAACCAGCGACGCTGAACCAAACCAAACC
>MU249823.1:11973-14473 GCA_018977245.1 Lethenteron camtschaticum
GGGAGGTGGTNTGNTGGTNGTNGTGGGNTGGGTCGCCGTGGTNGGTGGNNCATNGGGTGNTGTGGTGTGNNTGGTGGTGGTGNTGTGGTNTGTNTGNNGGTGNTGNTTGGGGCAGGTGGTGTGNNTTGNNTGGTGTGTGNTTGTGGTGNTNTGTNGGTGAGTTACGNGGTGGTNGTGTGGGTGGTNGTGGTNTGTGTTTGTGGTGGTGGTGNGTGGNNNTGTGTGNATGNTGTGGTGGTGGNGTTGTGTGGGNTGNTGTGTGNTCGNTGNTGGTGNTGGTNGGTGNTGGTACAGGTCGNACAGGTGGGNGGTGTGGTGGTGGTGGTNTNGGNGGNTNNNCGNGTNTGNGTNNGTNNTGGTGNTGTGTGGTNGTGGGTNTGTGNGNTGTGGTGAGAAANTNGTGTGGTCGNGTGGTNTAGNGTGNTGGNTGNTGTGGTGGTGNTGGGGTTGNGGTGANTGGTGGTGNTGTGNTGTNGNTGGTGGTTGACAAGCGGTGTGNTGAATGGTGGTNNCTGGNGGGTGTGAGTGGTNGGTTCCTCTATGCGGTGNTNAGTNGNGCATGANTGGTGGTNGTGGGGTGGTGNNTGATGGTGGTGGTGGTGGTGGTGGTGAGTGGTGGTAGGCGAGTGGGTGGGTGAGCGTCANTAGATGGTGGTGGTAGNGTTGGGGTGGTGGGTGAGTGACGNGGTATAGTGGTGGTCACGAGGTNGGTGGTGNGGTNGGTGNGTGGTGNNGGTGAGNGGTGGTGAGTGNTGGTGCTTGAGTGATGNTGTNGGTGGTGAGTGGGTGTANTGTGGTNGGTGAAGGTNGGTGAGTGATGGTGAGTCATCACCACACTGATCTACATCCAGCAGTAGATAGACCCGGTGGGGGGGGGTGATGTTTTGAGTGACGTCACAGCCGCACCCGGACCCCCCCCCACCCCGGTCACTGCGCATGCGCACAAAATTCGGACCGTACCACTGTAGCCACCGACCTGATGGAGGGGGGGAAAGTTAAAAAAAATTAGTTACTTTTTTTAATCTCCGATTTCAAAATACACCGTCAATATCGATTAATCGATTACCTGCCGTGAAAAACTGAGAAGTTTTCTCGTCGTCGAGTTTAAGGAGGTTTTGGAAGCGCCACTTCGCTGCGGGACGTTTTATTACGAAACCAACACCCCCTCCCTTGTTCGCCGTGAGATGGTACAGTCTGCGGGTCGTACCACTACGGCGCGTTGTTGACAGGGGTGCGTTGTAGACCTGTGGGTGAGGGGGTGAGTGGGGGTGAGTGGGGTGAGTGGGCTTGCCGTCGTAGACGACTCACAATGTCAACTCCACCTCGCCGCAACTTTTGTCGCACTCGAAAGCCGCGATTTTAAACGTTAAAGTGACGTAACACACCTTCCCACCCCCCCATTAAACTACTAAAAAATCCAAAACCCCCCTTCGTTACGAGCGCACTTGGTACGACCCAAGCCCCGCCCACAACACGCAGCGCGAGCTCGCGACGGCGGTTCGTCACTCGCCCCTCCCCCCATTGAGGTTTCACCCCCCCCACCCACCCCCCCCTCGGTGGTCACGTGGGCGGCTCCGACCAATGACGAGCGGCGATTACGGACGTTGGCTGCGGGCGGGTGGGGGCGGCGGGAGTAGGGCGGGGGGCGTCGCGCGCCGGGCTAATGCAACGCCCCTCCCCCTCCCCCCGCGGCGGTCACGTGGGCAGCTGTGGCCAATGGCGAGCTGCGATGCGATCGTTGGAGGCGTGGCCTGCGGTTTGGGGTGGGGGGGGGCTGCGGGGCGGGCTGGGGAAAGGCAACGCCCCCTTTCCCCTTAACCCTCCCCCGCGGCGGTCACGTGGGCGACTGTAGCCAATGGCGAGTGGCGCTGCGTACGTTGGAGGCGGGGCTGCGGTTTGGGGGGGCTGCGGGGGGCGTCACGTGCTGGGGAACGGCAACGCCCCTTCACCCCCCCCTCACCCCCCGTCAACCCCTCCCTCCCACCCACCATCACAACCCCCAACGTTGCCTGAACGTTCGCTCAACGTTTTGTCTCGGACTTTCGCAGGCGAGTAGCTAAATCGAAAATTTTTTTTCAACCAAATCGCCGCTGCTCCCCCATCATCGTCGTCGAAGCCGACCACGACCACCACAGCCCCTCGCAAGGCTCATGCCCTGGCGGGTGTCCTGGCGATGTTGTGGGGCGGCCGTAGCCACCCAAGGCTGCTGCTACTGCTGCTGCTTCTTCTTCTCACTCGTCGTTAACTCGTCTGGGTGTGGGTGGTTGTGGTGGTGTGGGTGGTGGTGGTGGTGGTGTGGGTGGTGGTTGTGGGTGGTGGTGGTTGTTGTGGTGGNGTGGTGTGAGTGGTGGTGGTGTGGGTGGTGGTGGTGTGGGTGGTNGTGGTTGTGGTGTGGGTGGTGGTTGTGGGTGGTGGTGGTTGTTGTTCTAACAGTNGGGGGAGGGTGGTGAGGGGAGTGAACGTCACTGTCTCTCTCGGTGTCTCCGTGTGTCTCTGTGTG
>MU249823.1:16973-32972 GCA_018977245.1 Lethenteron camtschaticum
AGACACACACACCAACACACACACCAACACGCACACCAACACACATAGTAACACACACACTAACACACACTAACACACACACACACACACTAACACACACTAACACACACTAACACACACACCAACACACACACCAACACACATACACACACACTAACACGCATAGTAACACACACTAACACACACACTAACACACACCAACACACATAGTAACACACACACTAACACACACTAACACACACTAACACACACACTAACACACACTAACACACACTAACACACACACCAACACACACACCAACACACATACACACACACTAACACGCATAGTAACACACACACTAACACACACACCAACACACATAGTAACACACACCAACACACACCAACACACACTAACACACACACCAACACACACTAACACACACTAACACACACACTAACACACACTAACATACACACCAACACACATAGTAACACACACACTAACACGCATAGTAACACACACACTAACACACACACCAACACACATAGTAACACACACCAACACACACCAACACACACTAACACACACACCAACACACACTAACACACACTAACACACACACACACACACTAACATACACACCAACACACATAGTAACACACACACTAACACATAGTAACACACATACTAACACACACACTAACATACACACCAACACACATAGTAACACACACCAACACACACTAACACACACACCAACACACACTAACACACACTAACATACACACTAACACACACTAACACACACTAACATACATAGTAACATACACCAATATATACACATTGTACACACTAACACACATAGTAACACACAGTCACACACACAGACACACACACACAGAGACACACACACACACACACACACACNGNCACACACANACACACACAAAGAGACACACACACACACACACACACACAGACACACACACTCACACAGTACACACACACACACACACACAGACACACACACACACACACANACACACACAGTCAGTGAGACACCACACACAGTNACACACACACACACACACACACACACACACANACACAGACACACACAGTNACACACACACACACACACAGACATACACACACACACACACACACACACACAGACATACACACAGTCACACACACACACAGTCTCACACACACAGACACACACACACACACACACACACACACACAGACACACACACCACACACACACAGTCACACACACACACACACACGTACTCCAGCGAGTACTCCACACACTCCCCTACACACACACACACACACACACACGACACACAGTCACACACACACTCACACAGTCACACACACAAGTCTCAGTCACACACACACACACACAGACACACACACAGACACACACACAGTCACACACAGTCACACACACACGGCACACACACACACACTCACACACACACANNCACACACACAGACACACACAGACACACACACACACACAGACACACACACAGGGTCACACACACAGACACACACACAGTCTACACAGACACACAGTCACACACACACACAGACACACATTGTACACACTAACACACACACTAACACAATTAGTAACACACACACTAACACACACACACATAGACACAACAACAACAACCGCCATTCGCCACTAAGTGGCGGTGACGTCACCACGACGCTTGTGCCAGGCCAAGTGCACCTTGAGGCCACACACACACAGACACACACACAGACACACACACACACACACACACAGACACACACACACACAGAGACACAGACAAAGATTAAACAAAGATCCCCGTATAGCCTTAACAGACTGTANGGGCAAGTGCTGTTAGCGAGCACACACAGACACACACACAGACACACACAGACACACACACAGACACACACAGTCACACAGACACACAGACACACACACACAGACACACACATACGAAGACACACACAGTGTGTATGTATATGTGTGAGTGTGTGTCTGTGTGTGTTAGTATGTGTGTATGTTTGTGTGTCTGTGTTAGTATGTGTGTGTGTGTTACTGTGTACACNATGTGTGTGTACACTGTGTGTGTGTGTACACTGTGTTAGTGTGTGNACTGTGTGTGTGTTAGTATGTGTGTATGTTAGTGTGTGTGTCTGTGTGTATGTGTGTGTTAGTGTGTGACACTGTATGTGTGTGTGTCACTGTGTGTGTCACTGTGTGTGTGACTGTGTGTGTGTGTGTGTGTCACTGTATGTGTGTGTGACTGTGTGTGTGTGTGACACTGTGTGTGTGCACTGTATGTGTGTGTGACTGTGTGTGTGTNCACTGTGTGTGTGACACTGTGTGTGTGTGTNCACTGTGTGTGTGTGACACTGTGTGTGTCAGTGTGTACACTGTGTGTGTGTGTGTACACTGTGTGTGTGTGACACGTGTGTGTGTGTGNACTGTGTTGTGACTGTGTGTGTGACTGTGTGTGTGTGTGTGTGTCACTGTATGTGTGTGTGACTGTGTGTGTGTNCACTGTGTGTGTGTGTATGTGTGTGTGACTGTGTGTGTGTNGTGTGTGTCACTGTGTGTGTGTTGTGTGTGTGTAGTGTGTGTCACTGTGTGTGTGTGNACTGTGTGTGTGTGTGTGTGTCATGTGTGTGTGTANTGTGTGGTGTGTGTGTGTTAGTGTGTGTGTGTNCGTGTGTGTGTAGTGTGTGTGTGTGACACTGTGTGTGTGTTAGTGTGTCACTGTGTGTGTGTGTGTNCACTGTGTGTGAGTGTGTGTGTGGTGTGTGTTGTGTGTGTGTGATGTGTGTGTGACNGTGTGTGTGCTGTGTGTGGTGTGCACTGTGTGGTGTGTGTGTGACTGTGTGTGTGTGTGTGTGTGTGTGTGTGTGTGTGTGTGACTGTGTGTGTGACTGTGTGTGTGTTAGTGTGTGTGTGTGTGTGTGTGTTAGTGTGTGTGTCACTGTGTGTGTGTTGTGTGTCACTGTGTGTGTGACTGTGTGTGTGTAGTGTGTGTGTGGTGTGTGTTAGTGTGTGTGTGTTAGTGTGTGTGTCAGTGTGNGTTAGTGTGAGTGTGTGTCAGTGTGTGTGTAGTGTGTGTTGTGTGTGTGGTGTAGTGTGTGTGTGTGTGTGTTCAGTGTGTGTGGTTGTTATTTTGCGTGGGTGTTTNTGTGNTTANGTTGCGTCTGTGTATGTTGTGTGTGTNTGTGTGTGTATGTTTGTGTGTGTTGTGTGTGTGTTAGTTTGTGTGTGTGTCAGTGTGTGTGTGTTAGTGTGTGTTGTGTGTGTGTGTTTTGTNAGTGTGTGTGTGTTAGTGTGTGTGTGTTTGCGTGTGTGTGTATGTTAGTGTGTGTGTGTGTGTTGTGTGTGTGTGTTAGTTAGTGTGTGTGTGTCAGTGGTGTTGTGTGTGGGGAGCGGTGGTGTGTGGTTAGCGCGCTGCGTATGAAACCGACGACCCGAGTGATTCCCACTCACGGAGTGACGAGTATCTGAACCGGTGGGCCTCCCCTAGGTGACTCAGCCTGCAAATAGTACCTGGTTCGGAGTGTAAACATCGCCACTGGGGAGNCAAAGGCGGCGGGCGTGGTGTCTGGTCTGTGTGTGCCACAGTGCCGGTNGNCTCCATGGTGAGGTGCAGTGGGTNGGTGGTGAGTGGGTGGATGGTNGGTNGGTGAGTGGGTGGGTAGGTGAGTNGGTGAGTAGGTGAGTGGGTGNGTGGTGGGTAGGTGAGTGGCGAGTGAGTGGTNGGTGAGTGGGTGGGTGGTGAGTGGTGGTNGGTNGGTGAGTGGGTGAGGTAGGAGTGGGTGGGTGAGTGAGTGAATGGGTGAGTGAGGTGAGTGGGTGNGTGAGTGAGTGGGTGGTNGGTGAGTGGGTGNGTGGTGGGCGAGTGGTGGGTAGGTGAGTGGGTGGGTGGGTNGGTGAGTGGGTGGTCCACACAGGTGANTGGTGGTGGGTNGGTGCAGTGGGTGAGTAAATGAGTGGGTGNGTGCTAGTGGGTAGGCGAGTGAGTGNGTGGGCGAGTGGTGGGTGGGTAGGTGAGTGAGTGGGTGGGACTGAGTGTAGTAATGNGTGGGTAGGTGAGTGGGTGTGTTTCTGTGGTGCTGGCCACCACCCCCTCTGTGTGTGCCACACGTGNCGGTAGCTCCATAGGNGTGTCTTACTGACAGNACTTGCCCTACAGCCGNTAGAGGCTCACGGGGAGCTTTGTCTGTGTNGGTGCTACTGACAGCACTTGCCCTACAGCCTGCTAGAGGCTACACGGGGAGCTTTGTCTGTGTAGGTGTACTGACAGCACTTGCCCTACAGCCTGCTAGAGGCTACACGGGGATCTTTGTCTGTGTGTAGGTGACTGACAGCACTTGCCCTACAGCCTGCTAGAGGCTACACGGGGATCTTTGTCTGTGTGACAGCACTTGCCCTACAGCCTGCTAGAGGCTCACGGGGAGCTTTGTCTGTGTAGGTGCTACTGACAGCACTTGCCCTCAGCCTGCTAGAGGCTACCGGGGGATCTTTGTCTGTGTGTAGGTGACTGACAGNACTTGCCCTNCAGNCTGCTAGAGGCTACACGGGGATCTTTGTCTGTGTGACAGACTTGCCCTACAGCCTGCTAGAGGCTACACGGGGACTTTTTCTGTGTGTGTGTTAGTCAGTGTGCTATTCGGTGTGTGTGTCTGTGTGTGTGTGTGACACTGTGTGTGTGTTAGTGTGTACAAAGTGTGTGTGTAGGAGAGTGAATGTCTGTGTGTGTGAGTGAGTGTCTGTGTGTGTGTGTGAGTGAGTGTGTGTGTGTNAGAGTGTGTGTGTGTCTGTGTGTGTCTGTGTGTGTGAGTGTGTGTGTCGGTGTGTGTGTGTAAGTGTGTNCAGTGTGTGTGTATCTCTGGAGAGTGAGTGTCTGTGTGTGTGAGTGTGTCTGTGTGTGAGGAGTGTGTCTGTGTGTGTGAGTGTGTCTGTGTGTGTAGGAATGTGTGTNCTGTCTCGCCACACAAGACCCACAGACTCACCACACAGAGACCCACAGACTCACCACACAGAGACCCACAGACTCACACAGAGACTCACAGACTCACCACACAGAGACCCACGACTCACCACACAGAGACCCACAGACTCACCACACACAGACTCACCACACAGAGACCCACATCACCACACAGACCCACAGACTCACCACACAGAGACCCACAGACTCACCACACAGAAACCCACAGACTCACCACACAGAGACCCACAGACTCACCACACAGAGACCCAGACTCACCACACAGAGACCCACAGACTCACCACACAGAGACCCACAGACTCACCACACAGAGACCCACAGACTCACCACACAGAGACCCATAGACTCACCACACAGAGACCCACAGACTCACCACACAGAAACCCACACACCACACAGAGACCCACAGACTCACCACACAGAGACCCACAGACTCACCACACAGAGACCCAGACTCACCACACAGAGACCCACAGACTCACCACACAGAGACCCACAGACTCACCACACAGAGACCCACAGACTCACCACACAGAGACCCACAGACTCACCACACAGAGACCCACAGACTCACCACACAGAGACCCACAGACTCACCACACAGAGACCACAGACTCACCACACAGAGACCCACAGACTCACCACACAGAGACCCACAGACTCACCACACAGAGACCCACAGACTCACCACACAGAGACCCACAGACTCACCACACAGAGACCCACAGACTCACCACACAGAGACCCACAGACTCACCACACAGAGACCCACAGACTCACCACACAGAGACCACAGACTCACACACAAGAATCACCACACAGAGACCCACAGACTCACCACACAGAGACCCACAGACTCACCACACAGAGACCCACAGACTCACCACACAGAGACCCATAGACTCACCACACAGAGACCCACAGACACCACACAGAGACCCACAGACTCACCACACAGAGACCCACAGACTCACCACACAGAGACCCACAGACTCACCACACAGAGACCCACAGACTCACCACACAGAGACCCACAGACTCACCACACAGAGACCCACAGACTCACCACACAGAGACCCACAGACTCACCACAGAGACCCACAGACTCACCACACAGAGACCCACAGACTCACCACACAGAGACCCACAGACTCACCACCAGAGACCCACAGACTCACCACACAGAGACCCACAGACTCACACACAGACCCACAGACAATAGAATGCGACGTTTCGGTGGCAACACAAGCAACCATCGTCAGGAAAGAATGTCATTCCTTCCTGGCGATGGCTGCTTGTGTTCCAATCGAAACGTCGTTTTGTGCTACTATTTTATTAATCACGGAAAGAACCACAGAGTAATCGCTGCAGTCAGAACGCTTCGAATCTGCCTTTGCCAGTAGCAAAATAAAAATATTTTTTTTACCTCCATTTGAAGCTTTAGTGACTGCAAAGATTCATACTCTTTTTTTTGGTAAAGCGACGTAGGTAAAAAAATAATAAAAATAAATGAAAATAACTCAAAATAACTGCTAGCCCCACCCCTCCCCTTTAGACAAGCCCCTCCCCTTTAGACAAGCTCCTCCCCCTTTAGACAAGCTCCTCCCCTTTAGACAAGCCCCTCCCCTTTATACAAGCCCCTCCCCTTTGGACAAGCCCCTCCCCCTTTAGACAAGCCCCTCCCCTTTAGACAAGCCCATCCCCTTTAGACAAGCCCCTCCCCCTTTAGACAAGCCCATCCCCTTTAGACAAGCCCCTCCCCTTTAGACAAGCCCCTCCCCCTTTAGACAAGCCCCTCCCCCTTTAGACAAGCTCCTCCCCTTTAGACAAGCTCCTCCCCTTTAGACAAGCCCCTCCCCTTTAGACAAGCCCCTCCCCTTTAGACAAGCCCCTCCCCTTTAGACAAGCCCCTCCCCTTTAGACAAGCCCCTCCCCTTTAGACAAGCTCCTCCCCCTTTAGACAAGCCCTCCCCTTTAGACAAGCCCCTCCCCTTTAGACAAGCCCCTCCCCTTTAGACAAGCCCCTCCCCCTTTAGACAAGCTCCTCCCCTTTAGACAAGCTCCTCCCCTTTAGACAAGCTCCTCCCCCTTTAGACAAGCCCCTCCCCTTTAGACAAGCCCCTCCCTCTTTAGACAAGCTCCTCCCCCTTAGACAAGCTCCTCCCCTTTAGACAAGCTCCTCCCTTTAGACAAGCCCCTCCCCTTTAGACAAGCCCCTCCCCTTTAGACAAGCCCCTCCCCTTTTAGACAAGCCCCTCCCCCTTTAGACAAGCCCCTCCCCTTTAGACAAGCCCCTCCCCTTTAGACAAGCCCCGCCCCCTTTAGACAAGCTCCTCCCCCTTTAGACAAGCTCCTCCCCTTTAGACAAGCCCCTCCCCTGAACCAGTATATATATAAGATCTTGTTTCGATGTAAAGCTTCTTTCGTGGCGGCAGCAGGGATTCATCTTCTTGGTTCTTTCGGTAAAGTCGTCACGTAGAAGGGAAGTAATAAAATAATAAAACTACAATATAAAATAATAAATAATAAAACAATAAACTACAATATAATATAATAATATAATAAAATAATAGAAATAAAACATAATAAAACAATTCTCACGACGTCGTGAGAATTGTATTTTATTATGTTTATATTTATTATTTTCCTTCTACGTGCGCCTTTTGGCGTCATCTTGTCCAACACCATCACGTGAGACTAGGCTCTAAGGAAAGCCGTCTCGGGTGTGGACCAATCAACTTCAAGGACAGTGCATATCATTATCAGAGTTGTGTTTTGTTGCATTATGACCGCAGGTATTGTGGTCTATGCAAACATGACTCCTCGTAACAAAGGTGTCAGTTTTGTTGCCAGATAGAAGGGTAAAGAACCAATTATCATATTTTTCTAGTGGCAAAGGAGGTTCCAATGGTGTAAATGCTTCACCCCGAGCTCTCAATACTCTGATGGTGCATTGTCTTTGAGTTGTGCGCCTTTTGGCGTTATCTGGTCCAACACCAAGTGAGACTAGGCTCTAAGGAAAGGACGTGCATATCATTATCAGAGTTGTGTTTTGCTGGTATTTTATCGTTTCACTTTGGCGACTAATTCACGCTCTTGTTGTTGTTGTTGCCGCCCACCACAGAGGCAGCTGTGTACGCGGCCGTGGAAGGCGAGGTAAGCAAACGGCACTTTAACGCGACTTTACCGCTTCGAACGCCGATTCTGACGACGCGCTTGAGGGAAAAGTCCACGTTTAGAAGCCGAATGTTGAGTTTTGTGTCGAGGAAAGTCAAATTTTTCACCGTTGCCACTTTGCCAGCGATCTCAATACGACAACAAACATTTTCCCGCCATTTTTGGGTTTTCTTTTGCGACCCGTTTGGTACGCGGCCCTCTCGTCCAATCAGACGGCTGCGTTCGTTAGGTGAGGTGGGGGTGGGGGACCGGCCGTCGACCAATGGGGAGCGAGCGTTGCAGGTGCCATGCGGCCCTCTTGACCAATCAGACGGCCGCGTTCGTTCGGTGAGGCAGAGGGGGGGGGCGGGCAGACTGGCTGTTGACCAATGGGGAGCGAGCATTGCAGGTGCCACATGTCCTCTCGTCCAATCAGACGGCCGCGTTCGTTACTTGAGGGGGGAGGGAAGGGCTGCCTTTCGACCAATGGGAAGCGAGCGTTCTGGCCGCCACGCAGCCCTCTCGTCCAATCGGACGGCCGCTTTCCAAGGACCAATCGCAACGCGCGCTCAGCTCCGGAACCGCTTCTCTCGGCCAATCGGAAGGCCGCGCTCGCGAGGCGCTCAGCCAATCGGAGCGCACCGTTCAACATGGAACTCATCCAGCAGCGGATAGATGATGACCATCAAACTTCACCTGTTTGGTGGTGGTGGTGTGGTGGTTGTGGTGGTTGTTATTGTTGTGGTGGTGGTTGTGGTGGTTGTGCAGTGTCCGCTGGCTCGCAAGCGTCAGCGTCGCACAGTGGAAGACTTCAACCAGTTTGTACCTTCGTGTTGGCCTACGCTGGGTACATACCTCACCCAAAGGTGAGCACACACTCACCACTCGCTCACTCACCACCACTCACCACTCGCTCGCTCACTCACCACACACTCACTCACCACACACACCACTCGCTCACTCACCACTCGCTCACCACCACCGCTCACTCACTCACTCACTCACCACCACGCTCACCACGCTCACCACCACGCTCACTCACTCACTCACCACTCGCTCACTCACCAACTCGCTGACTCGCTCANTCGCTCCTCACCACTCGCTCACTCACTCGCTCACTCACTCACTCANCACCCACTCGCTCACTCACTCACTCGCTACTCACTCACCACTCGCTCACNACCACTCGCTCACTCACTCACTCACCACTCGCTCACCACTCACACGCTCACTCACTCACTCACCACCACGCTCACTCACTCACTCACTCACCACCACGCTCACCACGCGCTCACCANACTACTCACCACACACTCACCACTCACCACTCGCNCACTCACCACTCGCNCACTCACTCACCACTCGCTCACTCACTCACCACTCACCACTCGCTCACCACTCGCTCACTCACTCACCACCACGCTCACCACGCTCACTCACCACTCACTCACCACTCGCTCACNCACTCACTCACTCGCTCACTCACTCACTCCACTCGCTCACCACTCGCTCATCACTCACTCACTCACTCACTCACCACTCACTCACCACTCGCTCACAGCCACACCACTCACCACACGCTCACCACTCGCTCACCACACACTCACNACACTCACGCTCACACCACCACCACACTCACCANTCGCTCACCACTCGCTCACCAGCCACGCTCACCACTCGCTCACTCACTCACTCACACGCTCACCCACTCACTCACCCAGCCACTCACTCACTCGCTCACCAGTCACTCGCTCACCCAGCCACTCACTCACCAGCCACTCACCCACTCACTCACTCACTCACCCACTCGCTCACCACCACGCTCACCACTCGCTCACCACTCGCTCACCACTCGCTCACCACCACGCTCACCACGCTCACTCATCCACTCACTCACCCACTCACTCACTCGCTCACCACTCGCTCACCACCACGCTCACTCACTCACTCACCACTCGCTCACTCACCCACTCGCTCACCCACTCACTCACCCACTCACTCACCACTCGCTCACCACGCTCACTCACTCACTCACCCACTCGCTCACCACTCACTCACCACCACGCTCACTCACTCACTCACCCACTCGCTCACCCACTCGCTCACCCAGCCCACTCGTCCACCACTCACCACCCACTCACTCACCACCACCTCACCCAGCCACTCGCTCACTCACTCGCTCACCCAGCCACTCGCTTACCCAGCCACTCACCCACTCACTCACTCACCCACTCGCTCACCACTCACTCACCACCACGCTCACCACTCACTCACCCACTCGCTCACCACTCACTCACACGCTCACTCACTCACTCACCCACTCGCTCACCCACTCGCTCACCCACTCGCTCACCCACTCACTCACCCACTCACTCACCACCACCCTCACCCAGCCACTCGCTCACTCACTCGCTCACCCAGCCACTCGCTTACCCAGCCACTCACCCACTCACTCACTCACTCACTCGCTCACCCAGCCACTCGCTTACCCAGCCACTCACCCCCCCCCCACCCCCACCCCCANCACCCCCCCCCNACCCCCCCCCCCCCCTCCCCCCCCCCAACCCCCCCCCCCCCNNCCACCCCCCCCNACCCCCCCCACACCCCCCCCCCACCCCCCCTCCACCCCCCCCTGTCCCCCAGGAGTCACGTGGCGTGCCGGGCCCCCCGCCCACGCGGCCGCAGCCCCCCAACAGCACGGGCAGCACGGCCGACAGCGACAGCTGGTCATGTGACTCGGGCCTCGCCCCACAATGCACTGCTGCACAGGGCGGCTACGCAGCAGCAGCAGCAGCATCTGCCGCGAAAACAGCAACAACCGCAACAACAACAACAACAACAACCGCCACAGCCACAACAACCGCAACAACAACCGCAACAACACCGCAACAACAGCCGCCACCACCGGCGTCGCCGCCGCCGGCTCCTCCCACAATGCACCGCAGCAAGTGCCGCCCCCCCGCCGTCGTCGCCGCCCCCTCCTCGTCGTCGTCGGCGGCGACGCGATGACGACGTCGTCGCCCACGGCAACCGCGGTCCCTGCCCCCCAGGCAGGGCGGGGCGGGGCGCTTGCGTGGCGACGAGGCTGCCAGCGGCAGGGAAAGCGGAGGGCTTGGTGGGTGGTGGCGGTGGCGGTGGTGGCGGTGGTGGCGGTGGTGGGCGGCGGTGGCGGTGGTGGTGCGGTGGTGGCGGGGTCGGTGGGGAGGTGAAGGGGTGGGGGCCGTGGGACGGCTGGGAGGTCCGGGTGGAGAGGCCGTGGGGCACGTGGTGGTGGCGGTGGTGGCGGTAGTGGTGGCGGGGGCGTGGTGGAGGATGGGGAAGAGGCGTGGAGAGGACAGGTGATGATGGTGGTGGGGACGGGTGAGTGAGTGGGTGGGTGAGTGAGCGGGTGGGTGGGTGGGTGGAGGTGGATGATTGGGTGGGTGGGTGGGTGAGTGAGCGGGTGGTGGGTGATGAGTGGTGGGTGATGATGAGTGGGTGATGAGCGGGTGGATGATGGGGTGGGTGGTGAGTGAGCGGGTGGGTGGTGAGTGAGGGAGTGGTGAGTGAGCGGGTGGGTGGGTGGGTGAGCGGGTGGATGATTGGTGGGTGGGGGTGGCGGGTGGGTGGGTGGTGAGTGAGTGGGTGGTGAGCGGGTGGTGGGTGGGGGTGGAGGTGGTGGGTGGTGAGGAGCGGTGGGTGGGGTGGTGAGGGTGGGGTGGGTGAGTGGTGGTGGTGCGGGGGTGATGGGTGGAGTGAGGGGAGTGGGTGGGTGAGTGAGCGGGTGGGTTGGAGTGAGTGAGTGGGGTGGNGTGAGCGGGTGGGTGGGTGGGTGAGCGGGTGGTGATTGGGTGGGTGGGTGGGTGAGTGAGCGGTGGGTGGTGAGTGAGCGGGTGGGTGGGTGAGTGAGTGAGTGGGTGAGAGCGGGTGGGTGGGTGGTGAGTGACGGGTGGTGGGTGAGTGAGCGGGTGGGTGGGTGAGTGAGTGGGTGAGTGAGCGGGTGGGTGGGTGGGTGAGGAGCGGGTGGTGGGTGAGGAGCGGGTGGGTAGTGAGTGGTGAGCGGGTGGGTGGGTGGGTGAGCGGGTTNATTGGGTGGGTGGGTGGGGAGGAGCGGGTGGGTGGTGAGTGAGCGGGTGGGTGGGTGAGTGAGCGAGTGTGTGNGTGAGCGGTGGGTGGTGGAGCGGTGGATGATTGGGTGGGTGGGTGGGTAAGTGAGCGGGTGTGTGGGGAGTGAGCGGGTGGGTGAGTGAGTGAGTGGGTGAGTGGGTGAGTGAGTGGTGAGTGATGAGTGGTGGTGAGTGAGCGGGTGGGTGAGGAGTGAGTGGGTGGATGTGTGTGGTGGCCACGTGGAATGTTGGAACGCTCACTGCGGAGGAGAGGCTGCCACTCCTCTGTCGGGAGCTGGACGGGTACCGCCTGGATCTCTGTGGCATTCAGGAGGTCCGGTGGACCGGTTCTGGCTCCTGCCACCATGAGGGGTAGACAGTCCTCCACTCGGGCAGGAGACTGTCAAACAACAGGGTGTGGCTCTTCTTCTGAACAAAAGAATGAAGGGGGCGTGGGAGCGTGGCGGTGAGGTGTGGGAAGCTGTAAGCCCCAGGCTACTTTGGGCTCGCCTTCCCATCAACCGGAGGCAAGGAGTGGTGGTCGTGGTTACTTATGCCCCCACTGAAGACGAACATCCGTGGAGGGATGCAGGCAAGGCCGATGAGTCAGATGCCTTCTATGACCTCCTGTCACAGGTGCTGGCTAGGACAGAGTCATCTTGTTGGGCGACTTCAATGCCCGAGTTGGTCATGATGCTGGCACCTGGTCTGGAGTGATTGGAAGGCATGGGCCAGATCAGCTCAATAACAACGGTAGGAAGCTGCTAGATTTTTGTGCAACCCATGGGCTTGTAATTACCAACACTCTCTTCCGCATCGGCGCATCCACACAACATCATGGATGCATGCCGGGTCCAAGCAAGAACATCTGCTGGACTACATAGTGACGGAACAGCGGATGCAGGCCCATGTCCTTGACACCAGGACCTACCGTGGAGCTGATCTGCCCTCTGACCATCGACTAGTCATCTCTAAGATGCGCCTGCCATTCTTCCACTCCGGTGGTGGTGTACACCCAGGACCCCATTCAAACCTGAGGTGGCATGGTCTCAGCTGATGAAAGTTGTAAGCGAGAATTTCATCATCGCTTGCAGCTGGGGTTTGCATCGTCCCCCACTCCTCCTGATGTCGATGGTAAATGGGCGAGGTTTAGGACTGTGGCTCATGCAGCTGCAATGGCTGCTTTGGGTACGCGGTCCAGACCTCCCCAGAGACCCTGGCTGACAGAGGAGGTGTTCAGGATGGTTGAGAAAAGCGACAGGCCCACTCTAATTGTCTACAGCATCCCACGTTGGAGAATGAGGAGGCTTACCGCAGCCTTCGCTCGGAGGTTCGGAGAGCCGTGAGGCGCTGCAAGGATGGGTGGTGGTCGCGGGTTGCTGAGGAGATGGAGTCTGCCTCAGTGGCACGCGATCACAAATCACTATTTAAAGCCATCAAAAAAGTAACCTGCAGAGCCACACCTATTACCATCATTAGGGGAAAGAACGGTGATCCAATCTCCGACGCCCTGGAACAGGTTTGCAGATTTGCTGAGCATTTCTGTGAGGTCCTGGGGAGGGGAAATCCCTCAGCCAGGAAAACATCATGGCACAGAGTGGGGATAACCCTGCTGAGGCTGCGGTGCCTCAAATATTGGAGGAGGAAGTCACCCCCTGTGAGTGGCTGGCTGAGGTGTCATCTGTTGAGGAAGTACTGAGGGCGATCCAGAGTCTGAAACCAGGAAAGGCACCGGGCAGAGATGATCTCCCAAGCGAAATGCTGAGGGAGGGTGGCGTTTGTGCACAGACTGCCCTACATGACATCATAACAACAGTCTGGACCACTGGACGGGTTCTGCAGGACTGGAAGGATGCCCTGGTGGTCCCCCTCTTTAAGAAGGGGGACCGCACAGACTGTAACAACTACAGGGGCATCTTACTCCTCAGTGTGCCGGGAAAGGTCTTGGCAAGGATTATTCAACATCGCATTGCTAGGCACACTGAGGAGAGGCTTGTAGAGCCCCAATGCAGTTTCAGGAAAGGGCGGTCCTGCACAGATGCCATATTTTCTGTCCGTCTGCTACAGCAGAGGTGTAGGGAATTCCAACAAGACCTACATCTCTGCTTTATTGACCTGGTCAAGGCCCATGATACCGTCAATAGGCCTGGGCTCTGGGTTGTTCTTCGTGCTTTCGGAGTCCCTGACCCTCTGCTCACGATCATTAAGGACCTTCATGATGGTGAGCGGGCCCGGGTAAAACTACGTGGCCGGGAGTCGGAGCCTTTCCCTGTTCACTTTGGGGTGCGACAGGGAGGTCCTCTGGCTCCCACATTATTTAACATCTATTTTGACCACGTAGTTCGTGAAGCCTTCAGTAGCCGTACCGGAGGAATTTCCATTTGGTACAATACAATGGGAGACGACGCCCTAGGGAAAGCTGTCTCGGGTGTGGACCAATCAACTTCAAGGACAGTGCACATACATTATCAGAGTTATGTTTTTGTTTGCATTACGACCGCAGGTATTGCGGTCTATGCAAACATGACTCCTTGTAAAATAAAGTGTCAGTTTTGTTGCCAGATAGAAGGGTAAAGAACAATTCTCAACTACAACTCAGTTTGTAGACACCGTGTTGAAACGAGCCTGGATCTTGTGTTGAAGATTTTGGAAATCTTTTTGGTAACCCCTGCTATGTTTCGATGTAAAGCTTTCGTGACTGCAGGGATTCATCTTCTTGGTTCTTTCGATAAAGTCACATAGAAGGGAAATAATAAAATAAAAAATACAACATAAACAATAATACAATTTCACCGTTCTACTAATCCCATATCTGCATTTCCCATAAATATGCTCAGTTCCTCTTGATATGTAAATTCCTTTGTCAAGGCGCCCTTCACCCTCTAACCCAGCAGCTTAAATATACGCTCCAAGCCTGGTGGTGTTTCATTCAGACGCTGTCTCCCGACAGACCTGTTCTCCACCCAAGCTTGGCAGCTTAAGTTATGGCCAAGCCGTGGTGAGAGCTGTCTTTTGTTTTACCTGAGGAGCTGCTTGTTGTGGCCGAAACGTCGTGTGATTTTATTATGTATATTTATTTTATTACTTCCCTTCTATGACTTTACCGAAAGAACCAAGATGAATCCTGCAGTCACGAAAGCTTTACATCGAAATGTAAAATAATATTTTATAATTTTATTATAATTATTTAATATGTTTTATTTTATTATATATTTTTTAATATTCAAAATATTACACATTATTTTATTTATAAGTTTATTTTTTATTATTTTCCTTCTATGTGACTTTACCGAAAGAACCAAGATGACTCCCTCCACTAACGAAAGCTTTAAATCGAAATATAATATTTTATTATATTATTTTATTATATTTTTATGTTTTTTTTTAGAATATTATTTTATTATAATATTTTATTTTATTATATTATTTTTATTTTTATTTTTCATTATCTCCCTTCTCGCGATGACTTACCGAAAGAACCAAGCAGATGAACCCCTGCACGTACGGCAAAGTGACGTTTTGGTTGGATCCTCAGAAGATTGTCTGCGCATGGCCGGGGAGAAATCTTTTGGATTGTACGGTCAGAGTATCCGTTCATCCTGAAGTCTTGGTGTCGTGCTTCAGCTCACTGGCTCGGTGACACTGGTCAGAGATGCAACGGGCCATATGGTGCAGACAAACTTAATTTTGAACTTTGTGTGTGTTGACCGACTCTCTGTGTTGCATTGCATTACATTTCGAC
>MU249823.1:32997-59189 GCA_018977245.1 Lethenteron camtschaticum
ATTTTGCTAGGTTATTTAATTTAGTGTGTCTCTCTCCTGCCTCCTAGTTTTTAAATCCTTTATATTAAGTTCACTTGCTTGCTTACGACCGTGCAAATCTTTCGCTCGTTTTTTAACCCACTTCCCGTGATCCAATCGAGCTGACATTTTGCACACAGACTCGTTGTGCGTGACAATTTATTTTCGTGAAAAAAGTTTCCACAATTTAACACTTTTTAGGAATTGTTTTAAATATTTAATTCAATTGCTTAATGTGGCAGACAATCATCTGACCCATAGGTGGCAGCCATCTCAAGCCAGAGGACGAGAGGACTCTAGCCGCCACGCATATAAAGGATTTATAGTGAAAAACTTTGTTTTTACGGGTTAATTTTTAAATCCTTTATATTATCACTTGCTTGTGCCGCGCTTCGACGTGCAAATTTCTCTAACACCCACTTCCCGTGATCCAATCGAGCTGACATTTTGCACACAGACTCGTTGGCGTAATTTATTTTCGTGAAATTTTTTTCCAAAATTTTCCACTTTTTAGGAATTGTTTTTTTTTATATTTATTTCAATGTGATAAAAATGAAACTCTTACTCAGAAAAACNAATGTAATCTCCGTGCCACGCTATAAAGGATTTTGTTTTTGGGTTAATTTTTTCAAGCTTTCGCACCGTGCCACTCATTGTGCCACTCATTGACACGCTAATTTCTCTAACCCCTCCCTCCCTCTCTCTATTTAAGGCCTCAACACAGAGGCGTGTTTCTCTTTGTGCCTATTTTTGTTCTCTATGTATCTCTGTGATATCTGTCTGCTTATATGTCTGTCTGTGTGTCTATGATGTGTCTCTCTCTGTGTGTCTCTGTGTTGTCTCTGTGTCTCTCTCTGTGTGTCTGTGTTGTCTCTCTCTATGTATCTCTGTGATATCTGTCTGCTTGTCTGTCTGTGTGTCTATGTTGTGTGTCTCTCTGTGTGTGTCTCTCTACGTATCTCTGTGATATCTGTCTCTACTTATGTCTGTCTGTGTGTCTATGTTGTGTCTCTCTCTGTGTTGTCTCTGTGTGTCTCTCTCTGTGTGTCTCTGTGTCTCTCTCTGTGTGTCTGTGTTGTCTCTGTGTGTCTATGTTGTGTCTCTCTCTGTGTTGTCTGTGTGTGTCTCTCTGTGTGTCTCTCTCTGTGTTGTCTCTATGTGTCTCTGTGTTGTCTCTGTGTCTCTCTCTGTGTCTGTGTTGTCTCTTTCTATGTATCTCTGTGATATCTGTCTCTACTTATATGTCTGTGTGTCTATGTTGTGTGTCTCTCTCTGTGTCTCTGTGTTGTCTCTGTGTGTCTCTCTGTGTCTCTGTGTTGTCTCTATGTATCTCTGATATCTGTCTCTGCTTATATGTCTGTGTGTCTATGTTGTGTCTCTCTCTGTGTCTCTCTCTATGTATCTGTGATATCTGTCTGCTTATGTCTGTCTGTGTGTCTATGTTGTGTGTCTCTCTCTGTGTGTCTCTGTGTTGTCTCTCTACGTATCTCTGTGATGTCTGTCTCTGCTTATATGTCTGTCTAGATGTCTCTGGTTCTGTGTTTTATCTCTCTCTCAAATGTAGCATTCTCAGGAAGAACGTAATCAACCAGGTAGGGTGTTGACTGTCATGTTATCCGACTCTCTGTTTTTTTTCTTCTTGGTTCTTTCGGTAAAGTCACGTAGAAGGGAAGTAATAAAATAATAAAAATAAAACATAATAAAACAATTCTCACGACGTTTCGGCCACAACACGTTGTGGTCGAACTGTGACTTTACCGAAAGAACCAAGAAGATGAATCCCTGCAGTCACGAAAGCTTTAATCGAAATTCGACTCTCTGTTGTATTACATTTCGAAGTCTACTAGATTTGTGTTTCTATTTCATTTATTCCTGATGACGATTGCTTGTGTTGCAATCGAAACGTCGTATGCTAGTATTTAATTTATTATTGTATCTTTATACGCGACTTTACCGAAAGAACCAAGGAGTAACATATGGTGCAGTGTGTTGATGAGGGAATTCTTCTGGGATGGATGGTGCTGGCTTTCCTGTAGACAGAATGTCCCAACGATCAAAACATCCAGGAATGTCAGCTTGCCATCCTGATCCCTTCCATGGTGAATGTGATGGCTGTGTGAATGTGATGGCTGGGTGAATGTGATGGCTGGTGTATGGAGTTGATGTGGTCAATGACCTGGGTCTGTACAACTTGATCTCATCACCCAGGACTCCGGGTGCGAGCTTTGTATAACTTTATTGGGCAAAGTTCTAAATAATAATACAGAGACAGACAGAGACAGACAGAGACACAGAGAGACAGAGAGAGCACACACACAGAGACTCCAGAGGGCTGTACAACTTGTCCGAGTGCGCGTCTTACTCGCCACGCTGTGCGTGTGCGTGTGTGCGAGTGGGTACGAGTGGGTGTGCGTGCGTGTGTGCGAGTGTGCGCGTGTGTGAGAGTGCGTGTGAGTGGGTGTGTGTGTGCGAGTGGGTGTGAGTGCGTGTGAGTGCATGTGTGTGTGCGAGTGCGTGTGTGTGTGCGTGTGCATGCGTGCGTGTGCGCGTGTGTGCGAGTGTATGCGTGAGTGTTTGCTTGTGTGTGCGTGTGTGCATGAGTGTGTGCGTGTGTGTGCGTGTGTGTGTGCGTGTGTGTGTGTGCATGCGTGTGCATGCGTGTGCATGTGATGTCCCCGCAACGTTTTGCATTCAACTTGACAAGACACCGGCTGGGTGGGGCTCTCGCGACATCAAATCGTCTTAGAAGTGATCTCAATCTGAAGCGTCTTAGAAGTCGCGAAGACGCCGGGAGAGGAGGAGAGGAGGGAGAGGAGGGGGGGCTGTAGATGAAAACTCGAAGCAGCAGCAGTAGCAGCAGTAGTAGTAGCAGCAGTAGTAGCAGTAGTAGCAGCAGCAGTAGCAGCAGCAGTAGTAGCAGCAGCAGCTAGCAGCAGTAGTAGTAGCAGCAGCAGTAGCAGCAGCAGCAGCAGCAGCAGTAGTAGCAGTAGTAGTAGCAGTAGCAGCAGTAGTAGCAGCAGCAGCAGCAGTAGTAGCAGCAGCAGCAGCAGTAGTAGCAGCAGTAGCAGCNGTAGTAGCAGTAGCAGCAGTAGTAGCAGTAGCAGTAGCAGCAGCAGTAGTAGTAGTNGCAGCAGTAGTAACAGCAGTAGCAGCAGCAGCAGCAGCAGCAGTAGTAGTAGCAGTAGTAGTAGTAGCAGCAGCAGCAGTAGTAGCAGTAGTAGCAGCAGCAGCAGTAGTAGCAGCAGTAACAGCAGTAGTAGCAGCAGCAGCAGCAGGAGCAGCAGCAGGAGATAGACAAAGATCCCCCGTGTAGCCTCTATCAGGCTGTAGGGGCAAGTATTGGAGAGTAGCAAGTAGCATCACCTATATACAGACAAAGATGCCCCGTGTAGCCTCGGGCAGGCTAGGGCAAGTGCTGTAGAGCAGCAGCACTACCACCGCACTGTGTGATGGTCGTGTTGGTGGTGTAGTGGTGGTGGTGTTGAGTCNTGTTGGTGGTGTTGGTGGTGTTGGTGGTGGTNGTGGTGATGGTGGTGGTGTTGGTGGTGTTGGTGGTGTTGGTAGTGTGATGGTCGTGTTGGTNGTGTTGGTGGTAGTGGTGATGGTCGTGTTGGTGGTGTTGGTAGTNGTGATGGTCNTGTTGGTGGTGGTAGTGTTGNTAGTGGTGTTGGTAGTGTGTTGGTAATGGTGGTGGTAGTGGTGGTGTTGGTNATGTGNGTGTGAGTCTGTTGGTGGTGGTAGTGGTGGTGGTGTTGGTAGTGTGTTGGTAGTGGTGTGTAGTGGTGGTAGTGTGGTGGTGTTGGTAGTGGTGTTGGTAATGGTGGTGGTAGTGGTGGTAGTGTTGGTGTTGGTAGTCNTGTTGGTGTGGTAGTGTGGTGTGGTGTAGTGGTCTGTTGGCACCGTGTGGTGAGTCACCACCACTTAGTGGCGAATGGCGGTTGTTGTTGTTGTGTGGTATGGTGGTGGTATGGTGGTATTGTGGTGGTGGTCACCAAGACGCCCGTGCCAGGCTAGGTGCACCTTGAGGCTATACGTGAAGCGTCAACGCGCCTCAGGAGGAGGTCCGGGGGACCCAGCAGGTGCCACGGGTCACTGTGTGCCAGGCTGTGCTCACAGCGTGCTATGTACACGACGCCCTCACCGCTGCACCTCCACTCTGTGTGTGGTGAGTCTATGGTCTCTGTGTGGTGAGTCTGTGGGTCTCTGTGTGAGTGGTGAGTCTATGGTCTCTGTGTGAGTCGTGGTCTCTGTGAGTCATGGTCTCTGTGTGAGTCTATGGTCTCTGTGGTGAGTCTGTGGTCTCTGTGTGGTGAGTCTGTGGGTCTCTGTGAGTCTGTGGGTCTCTGTGTGTGGTGGTGAGTCTGTGGGTCTCTGTGTGTGAGTCTGTGGGTCTCNGTGTGGTGAGTCTGTGGTCTGTGGTGAGTCTGTGGGTCTCTGTGGTCTCTGTGTGTGAGTCTATGGGTCTCTGTGTGGTGAGTCTGTGGGTCTCTGTGTGGTGAGTCTGTGGGTCTCTGTGTGGTGAGTCTGTGGTGTGCTGAGTCTGTGGGTATCTGTCTGTTGGGTCTATGATCTAAATGGAGACACAGAGAGACAGACAAAGATACACACAGAGAGACAAAGATACACACACTCACACACAGACACAACAACAACCGCCATTCTCCACTAAGTGGCGGTGACGTCACCACGATGCTTGTGCCAGGCCATGTGCACCTTGAGGCCACGTGAAGTGTCGAACGCCCGCTGGCAGGAGGTCACGGGCAGACCCAGCAGGTGCCACGGGTCGACTGACTGAGATGACCGAGATGACTGGCTGATGCACCACCTGTGCCCCCTACTGTACCAACTTGCTGTGCTTTAGCCACCCGGCGCTCCGCTCGTTGTTGTGAGAGACACACAGAGAGACAGACACACACACAGACACACAACAACAACCGCCATTCGCCACTAATTGGGCTGGGCATGCGGGCTACATGACCCAGCCAACGCAGCCTTGCCTGCCGGAGGAGCTCACCGATGGGACTTTGTCCAGATCTTTCAAGGATTTGTGAGCTCCTCACACAATCCAGCCTGCAGGTTAAACCCAGGATGGATCGTAGGCAGGGCAGGCCTGAATGTTTCTAACCGGCGAAGATGCTCCAGGTATGGGAAACTCTCCACAACTGCCCCATCACCAATTGGGAGTTGTGGGGTGGAGTGTCCGATGGTACAAAATACCCAGGCAGGTGCTTAGTTTTGGTGGGGCTGATGGTAAGGCCCCACCTCTTAGTGGCACGCTCCAGTCTCAGCAGCAGCGTCTCCAACTCCTCCTCTGAGTGACGCAATTACCAGATCGGCATACGTAAAGTGGTTGATCAATAGGGAGCCATCCCTTGATCGCATCCGGGCATCAATCAGCCTCCCATTGTATCTGTACCAGATGGAAATTCCTCCGGTACAGCTATGAAGGCTTCACGAACTACGTGGTCAAAATAGATGTTAAATAATGTGGGAGCCAGAGGACATCCCTGTCGACCCCAAGGTGTACAGGGAATGGCTCCGACTCCCGGCCACGTAGTTTTACCCGGGCCCGCTCACCATCATGAAGGTCCTTAATGATCGTGAGCAGAGGGTCAGGGACTCCGAAAGCACGAAGAACAACCCAGAGCCCAGTCCTACTGATGGTATCATAGGCCTTGACCAGGTCAATAAAGCAGAGATGTAGGTCTTGTTGGAATTCCCTACACCTCTGCTGTACCAGACGACAGAAAATATGGCATCTGTGCAGGACCGCCCTTTCCTGAAACCGCATTGGGGCTCCGCAAGCCTCTCCTCAGCGTGCCTGGCAAGGCGATGTTGAATAATCCTTGCCAGGACACACACACACAGAGACACACACAGAGACACATACAGAGAGACACACAAAGACACACACAGAGACACACACAGACAGGCACACAGAGACAAAGCTCCCCCGTGTAGCTCTAGCAGGCTGTAGGGGCAAGTGCTGTTAGGACAAAGCTCCCCGTGTAGCCTCTAGCAGGCTGTAGGGGCAAGTGCTGTTACCGGCACTGTGGCTACACACACGAGGGGGGTGGTGCCAGCACCACGCCCGGCCGCCTTTGTCTCCCCAGTGGCGATGTTCACTACACACCACCACCACCCACCACGTACTCATTTGAGGCTGAGTCGACCTAGGGAGGGCCAGGGACGGCTTCGACGAATCGTCACTGAAACGCTCCCGCTCGCACGCAGAACCACAACAAGTGGCAGTGACGTCACACCACGCTTGTGTACCAGGCTAGGTGCATGAGGTCACGGGACAGACCCAGCAGGTGCCATAGGTTGTACTACTGTGCCAGGCTAGGTGCATGAGGAGGTCACGTGACAGACCCTGCAGGTGCCACGGGTCGACTGACGAGATGACCGAGATGACTGGCTGATGCACCACCTGTGCCCCTACTGTACCAACTTGCTGTGCTTTAGCCACCCGGCGCTCCGCTCGTTGTTGTGAGCGTCGCTCTCCGCCCTCCGTTGTTGTTGGAGGGCGACTGCCTCCAACTGCCCAGTAGCCTCAAGGTGCACCTAGCCTGGCACTGCCCAGTAGTGGCGTCCTTCACAAAACTTTTCCACAGAGGCCGATCTTGACACCGCTGGTACCAGTCATCGGCAAGTCCACTCAGCTCCACGTCCTCCTGTACCACATCACTCCATCTCTTCTCCAGCCCGTGCCACCCACTCACCCACCCACTCGCCCACTCACCCGCCACCCACTCACCAACCCGCTCACCCGCTCGCCCACCGCTCACCAACCCACTCGCCACCCGCTCACCAACCCACCCACACCTTGACCTCAGCGTTTGTCAGGGCAGATCAGTGTCGGGGCTCGTTGAGTCTCAGATGAGCTGCTGCCGCTCCGCTGCCGCTCCGCTGCCGCTGCTGTTGCTGCTGCTGCTCTGCTGCTGCCGCTCCGCTGCTGCTGTTNCTGCTGCTGTTGCTGCCGCTGCCGCTCCGCTGCCGCTCCGCCGCTGTTGCTGCCGCTGCCGCTGCCGCTGCCGCTCCGCCGCTGTCTGCTGCCGCTCCGCTGCTGCTGCTCTGCTCTGNCGCTCCGCTGCTGCTGCCGCTGCCGCTGTCCGCTCCGCTGCCGCTCCGCTGCTGCTGCCGCTGCCGCTGCCGCTGCCGCTGCTGCTGCTGCCGCTCCGCCGCTCCGCCGNCGCCGCCGCCGCCGCCGCCGCAATCCACGTTCCGCTGCTGCCGCTCCGCTGCCGCTGCCGCTGCCGCTGCCGCTGCCGCTGCCGCTGCCGCTGCCGCTCCGCTGCCGCTCCGCTCCGCTGCCGCTCCGCTNCCGCTGCCGCTCCGCTCCGCTGCCGCTTCCGCTCCGCTGCTGTCTGCCGCTGCCGCTGCCGCTGTCTGTGACAGATCCCTCAATCCACGGTACCACTTAAACTGCTGTCAGATCCTCCATCTGTCAGATCAGCTGTCTGTGAGATCAGCTGTCTGTGAATCATCTGTCTGTCAGATCAGCTGTCTGTGAGATCCACTGTCTGTGAGATCCACTGTCTGTCAGATCGGCTGTCTGTGAGATCAGCTGTCTGTGAGATCATCTGTTCGTCAGATCATCTGTCTGTGAGATCCACTGTCCGTCAGATCAGCTGTCTGTGAGATCAGCTGTCAGATCACTGTACATCACATCCGCTGTTCGTCAGATCAGCTGTCTGTGAGATCAGCTGTCTGTGAGATCATCTGTCCGTCAGATCAGCTGTCTGCGAGATCCTCTGTCCGTCAGATCAGCTGTCAGATCACTGTCAATCACATCCACTGTCTGTCAGATCAGCTGTCTGCGAGATCCTCTGTCCGTCAGATCAGCTGTCAGATTCACTGTCAATCACATCCACTGTCTGTCAGATCAGCTGTCTGTGAGATCCTCTGTCTGTCAGATCAGCTGTCAGATCACTGTACATCACATCCGCTGTCTGTCAGATCAGCTGTCGATCCAATCTGCTGCTCATCCAAATCTAGTTGTCATTGAAATCCGGGTGTCCATTGAAATCCGGGTGTCCATTGAAATCCGGGTGTCCATGTAAAGCAATTGTCCATGTGAAGCGATTGTCCGTCTCAATCAGCTGTCTGCCTCCGTTGCTGTGGACAAGCCGATCGACCCCAAAGCGACACATTCACACGGCCCGCCCGCCAAAAACTCCACCAGTGGCAGTCGGCATCCACTGGCTCCTCAGTTATCGTTTTATCGGTTCTTTGGGTAAAGTCGTCACGTAGAAGGGAAACAATAAAACAATAAAAATAAAACATAATAAGATGCAATTCTCACGACGTTTCGACCACAACGCAAGCAGCCGTCCTCAGGTGGAAAACAGGTCTGTCGGGGAGACAGCGTCTGAATGAAACACCACCAAATTCCTTTGTCAAGCGCTCTTCCCCCTCCAACCCAGCAGCTTAAATATACGCTGCCAAGCTTGGTGGTGCTCATTCATCGCTGTCTCCCCGACAGACGCTGTTCTTCACCTGAGGACGGCTGCTTGCGTTGTGACCGAAACGTCGTGAGAATTGTATCTTATTATGTTATATATTTTTATTGTTTTATTACTTCCATTCTACGCGACGACTTTACCCAAAGAACCAACAAGAAGATGAATCCCTGCTGCAGTCACCAAAGAAGAAGCTTCACGTCGAAAAATCCTCAGTTATCCTCGGACGACGAAGAAACGTTGGGTGGACAACCACCGCCACCACCACCGCCACCACCGCCACCACCACCGCCACAACCCTGCCTCCTGGAACGCCGCGAGGTTAAAGCAGCGGCAGCGGCGGCAGCGGAATCGGCGGAAGCTTCCGGAGGAGCCGGAGATTCGGCCCTGTGGCCACCACCGCTGTGACCACCACCGTGACCACCGCTGTGACCACCGCCGTGACCACCACCGGCGCTGTGACCACCAGCGCTGTGACCACCACCGGCGCTGTGAGCGGCCCGGCAGGGCTGGCACACGAACTCGTCCGGCACGTTCGACTTGCGGATCTTGGCGCACGAGAGGTGCACCCAGGTGCACACACGCCGCACTCGATCATGGGGCGTCCCGCAAAGGGCTTCTGGCAGAAGCAGGTCACTAGGCCCACGAGTCGTCCTCTGGGGAGGGGCGGGGGGGAGGTGGGACTGATTGGACGCTCAGTCGCTCGCTCGCCCGCTCAAACACTCGGCCACTCGGCCACCCACTCGCCCACCACCCACTCACACACTCACCCATTTTCCCACCCACTCAAACACTCACCCACTTACTCAAACATTCACCCAGCCACCCACTCACCCAGCCAACCACTCGTCCACTCGCTCACTCGCCACCAACTCACTCACCCACCTCCCCACTTACCCGCTCACCCCCACCCACTCACTCGCCTACCCACCCACTCACCTACCCACCCACTAAAACACTCACCCACTTACCCAATCACCCCCCCACCACCACTTGCACACTCGCCACCCACCCACCAACCACTCACTCACTTACCCACTCACACACTCACCCACTCCACACACTCACTCAACCATTAACCCCACCTACTCACCCCCCCACTCCCTACCCACTCACTCACTCACCACCCACTCACCCACCATCANCCACCCACCACCACCACCACTCCCCCCACCCGCACACCAACTCACCCACTCACCCACCCACCCACCACTCACTCACTCACTCACTCCCCCACCCCCCCACCCACCCACTCACCCCCACCACCACCCACTCACCCACCACCACCCANCCCCCACCCACCACTGGTNCACCATGATGTCCTCTCGTTGTTGCCTCCCTTGTCCCTGTAGACCTTCACCGTGGGGCCGTCTCGATCACCTCCCACCCCCCCCCGTCTCCCCCCCTCCCCCTCGCCCCATCCCCTCCCCTCCTCCTCCTCCTCTTCTCCTCCTCCTCCTCCTCATCGTCGTCGTCCTCGTCGTCCGCCGGTGCCGCAAGAATCGGCAAAACCGCCGTCTCCTCGCTCGCCGCTCCACCGGTGCCGCCGCTCTGAGGGGTACAGTTGGTCATTGGTACAGTCATCATTGTCAGCATTGGTACAGTCAGTTAACAAATGGTACAGTCCACTAANCACTGCGGTGACGTCACCACGGCGCTTGTGCCAGGCCATGTGCACCTTGAGGCCACGTGAAGTGTCGAACGCCCGCTAGGAGGTCACGGGCAGACCCAGCAGGTGCCACGGTCGACTGACCGAGATGACCGAGATGACTGGCTGATGCACCACCTGTGCCCCTACTGTGCCAACTTGCTGTGCTTTAGCCACCCGGCGCTCCGCTCGTTGTTGTGAGCGTCGCTCCTCCGCCCTCCGTTGTTGCTGGAGGGCGACTGCCTCCAACTGCCCAGTAGCGTCCTTCACGAGCCTCCTCCACTGAGGCCGATCTTGACACCGCTGGTACCGGTCATCGGCAAGTCCACTCAGCTCCACGTCCCCTGTACCACATCACTCCATCTCTTCTCTAGCCCTTGCCGCGCCCGTTTAGCCCCCTCGATCCGGCCGAACAAAAGCTGTTTAGGCATGCGGTGGCTGGGCATGCGGGCTACATGACCCAGCCAACGCAGCCTTGCCTGCCGGAGGAGCTCACCGATGGGACTTTGTCCAGATCTTTCAAGGATTTGTGAGCTCTCACACAATCCAGCCTGGTTAAACCCAGGATGGATTGTAGGCAGGCCAGCCTAAATGTTTCTAACCGGCTAAGATATTCCATTAGAGGGGTCCACGAAGGGAGGAATGACTGTGGCCGAAAAGACCTGAAGCTTCGTGCGGAGCGACAGACCAGGTAGCTTCACACAGCGTTACGCAACCGATGAAAAGAATGCCGATCGACTGATTCGGAGTGAGACCTCTGCTGTTAAACGGAGGTCTCACTGCCCGTATGGGAAACTCTCCACTCTCTCCACAACTGCCCATCACCGATTGGGAGTTGTGGGGTGGATCCGATGGTGCAAAATACCCAGGCAGGTGCTTAGTTTGGTGGGCTGATGGTAAGGCCCCACCTCTTAGTGGCACGCTCCAGATTCAGCAGCAGCATCTCCAACTCCTCCTCTGAGTGAGCGGCAATTACCAGATCATCGGCATACATAACGTGGTTGATCAATAGGGAGCCATCCCTTGAGCGTACCCGGCGTCGATCGCCTCCCATTGTATCTGTACCAAATGGAAATTCCTCCGGTACGGCTACTGAAGGCTTCACGAACTACGTGGTCAAAATAGATGTTAAATAATGTGGGAGCCAGAGGACCTCCCTGTCGCACCCAAAGTGAACAGGGAAAGGCTCCGACTCCCGGCCACGTAGTTTTACCCGGGCCCGCTCACCATCATGAAGGTCCTTAATGATCGTGAGCAGAGGGTCAGGGACTCCGAAAGCACGAAGAACAACCCAGAGCCCAGGCCTATTGACGGTATCATGGGCCTTGACCAGGTCAATAAAGCAGAGATGTAGGTCTTGTTGGAATTCCCTACACCTCTGCTGTAGCAGACGGACAGAAAATATGGCATCTGTGCAGGACCGCCCTTTCCTGAAACTGCATTGGGGCTCTACAAGCCTCTCCTCAGTGTGCCTAGCAATGCGATGTTGAATAATCCTTGCCAAGACCTTTCCCGGCACACTGAGGAGATGCCCCTGTAGTTGTTACAGTCTGTGCGGTCCCCCTTCTTAAAGAGGGGACCACCAGGGCATCCTTCCAGTCCTGCAGAACCCGTCCAGTGGTCCAGACTGTTGTTATGATGTCATGTAGGGCAGTCTGTGCACAAACGCCACCCTCCCTCAGCATTTCGCTTGGGAGATCATCTCTGCCCGGTGCCTTTCCTGGTTTCAGACTCTGGATCGCCCTCAGTACTTCCTCAACAGATGACACCTCAGCCAGCCACTCACAGGGGGGTGACTTCTTCCAATATTTGAGGCACCGCAGCCTCAGCAGGGTTATCCCCACTCTGTGCCATGATGTTTTCCTGGCTGAGGGATTTCCCCTCCCCAGGACCTCACAGAAATGCTCAGCAAATCTGCAAACCTGTTCCAGGGCGTCGGAGATTGGATCACCGTTTTTCCCCTAATGATGGTAATAGGTGTGGCTCTGCAGGTTACTTTTTTATGGCTTTAAATAGTGATTTGTGATCGCGTGCCACTGAGGCAGACTCCATCTCCTCAGCAACCCGCGACCACCACCCATCCTTGCAGCGCCTCACGGCTCTCCGAACCTCCGAGCGAAGGCTGCGGTAAGCCTCCTCATTCTCCAACGTGGGATGCTGTAGACAATTAGAGTGGGCCTGTCGCTTTTTTCTCAACCATCCTGAACACCTCCTCTGTCAGCCAGGGTCTCTGGGAGGTCTGGACCGCGTACCCAAAGCAGCCATTGCAGCTGCATGAGCCACAGTCCTAAACCTCGCCCATTTACCATCGACATCAGGAGGAGTNGGGGACGATGCAAACCCCAGCTGCAAGCGATGATGAAATTCTCGCTTACAACTTTCATCAGCTGAGACCATGCCACTCAGGTTTGAATGGGTCCTGGTGTACACCACCACCGGAGTGGAAGAATGGCAGGCGCATCTTAGAGATGACTAGTCGATGGTCAGAGGGCAGATCAGCTCCACGGTAGGTCCTGGTGTCAAGGACATGGGCCTGCATCCGCTGTTCCGTCACTATGTAGTCCAGCAGATGTTCTTGCTTGGACCCGGCATGCATCCATGATGTTGTGTGGATGCGCCGATGCCGGAAGAGAGTGTTGGTAATTACAAGCCCATGGGTTGCACAAAAATCTAGCAGCTTCCTACCGTTGTTATTGAGCTGATCTGGCCCATGCCTTCCAATCACTCCAGACCAGGTGCCAGCATCATGACCAACTCGGGCATTGAAGTCGCCCAACAAGATGACTCTGTCCCGAGTGGCCACTTAGCCAGCACCTGTGACAGGTCATAGAAGGCATCTGACTCATCGGCCTTGCCTGCATCCCTCCACGGATGTTCGTCTTCAGTGGGGCATAAGTAACCACGACCACCACTCCTTGCCTCCGGTTGATGGAAGGCGAGCCCAAAGTAGCCTNGGGCTTACAGCTTCCCACACCTCACCGCCACGCTCCCACGCCCCTTCATTCTTTTGTCAGAAGAAGAGCCACACCCTGTTGTTTGACAGTCTCCTGCCCGAGTGGAGGACTGTCTACCCTCATGGTGGCAGGAGCCAGAACCGGTCCACCGGACCTCCTGAATGCCACAGAGATCCAGGCGGTACCCGTCCAGCTCCGTGGACAGAGGAGTGGCAGCCTCTCCTCCGCATGANCGTTCCAACCCACGTGGCCACACACACATCCACCCACTCACTCCTCACCACCGTCACACCCCCACTCACTCCTCACCCCCCGCTCACTCAGCCCACTCACCCCACTCACTCACTCACCCACCCGCTCACTCACCCACACACCCGCTCACTTACCCACCCACCCACCCAATCATCGCTCACCCANCCACCCACCCGTCACTCACCCACTCGCTCACTCACCCACCCACCCGCTCACTCACCACCCACCCGCTCACTCACCCACCCACCCACCCAATCATCCACCCGCTCACCCACCCACCCACCGCTCACCCACTCACTCACTCACCCACCCGCTCACTCACCACCACCCGTCACTCACCCACCCACCACTCACTCACTCACCCACCCACTCACCCACTCACCCACTCACTCACTCACCCACCCGCTCACTCACCCACACACCGCTCACTACCCACCCACCCACCCAATCATCCACCCGCTCACCCACCCANCCACCCGCTCACTCACCCACTCGCTCACTCACCCACCCACCGCTCACTCANCCACCCACCCGCTCACTCACCCACCCACCCACCCAATCATCCACCACCCACCCACCCACCGCTCACCCACTCACTCACTCACCCACCCGCTCACTCACCCACCCACCCGCTCACTCACCACCCACCCACCCGCTCACTCACCCACCACCCACCCGCTCACTCACCCACCACCTCGCCACTCACCCACCCACCCACCCGCTCACTCACCNACTCACTCACTCACCCACCCACCGCTCACTCACCCACCCACCCGCTCACTCACCCACCCACCCACCCAATCATCCACCGCTCACCCACCCACCCACCCGCTCACTCACCCACTCCACTCACCCACCGCTCACTCACCCACCCACTCACCCACCCACCCACCCGCTCACTCACCCACCCACCCACCCGCTCACTCACCCACCCACCGCTCACTCACCCACCCACCCACCCAATCTCACCCGCTCACCCACCCACCCGCTCACTCACCCACTCACCACTCACCCACCCACCGCTCACTCACCCACCCACCCATCATCCACCCGCTCACCCACCACCCACCCGCTCACTCACCCACTCCTCACTCACCCACCCACCGCTCACTCACCCACCCACCCACCCAATCATCCACCCGCTCACTCACCACTCACTCACTCACCCACCCACTCACTCACCCACCACCCGCTCACTCACCCACCCACCACCCAATCACCACCTCTCACCCACCCACCCACCCGCTCACTCACCCACTCACTCACTCACCCGCTCACCCACCCACCACTCACTCACCTGTGCCTCTCCACCGCCTCTTCCCCAGTGTTCGCTGCCACCACCGCCACCACCGCCACCACTACCGCCACCACCGCCACCACCACGTGCCCCACGGCCTCTCCTCACCCGGACCCTCCCAGCCGTCCCACGGCCCCCACCCCTTCACCTCCACCACCGCCACCACCGCCACCACCGCCACCACCACCGCCACCGCCGCCACCACCGCCACCACCGCCACCACCGCCACCGCCACCACCACCAACGGCCCCATCCGCTTTCCCTGCCGTCTCCAGGGCAGCCTCGTCGCCACGGCAACGCGCCCCGCCCGCCCTGCCTGGGGGGCAGGGGACCGCGGTTGCCGTGGGCGACGACGTCGTCATCGTCGTCGCCGCCGACGACGACGAGGAGGGGGCGGCGACGACGGACGGGGGGGCGGCACTTGCTGCGGTGCATTGTGGGAGGACGCCGGCGGCGGCGACGCCGGTGGTGGCGGCTGTTGTTGCGGCTGTTGTTGCGGTTGTTGTTGCGGTTGTTGTGGCTGTGGCGGTTGTTGTTGTTGTGCTGTTGTTGTTGCGGTTGTTGCTGTTTTCGCGGCAGATGCTGCTGCTGCTGCTGCGTAGCCGCCCTGTGCAGCAGTGCATTGTGGGCGAGGCCGAGTCACATGACCAGCTGTCGCTGTCGGCCGTGCTGCCCGTGCTGTTGGGGGGCTGCGGCCGGCGTGGGCGGGGGGCCCGGCAACCACGTGACTCCTGGGGACAGGGGGGGGTGGGGGGGGGGGGGGGGGGGGNATGGGGGGGGGGGGGGTGGGGGGGGGGGGGGGGGGTGGGTGAGTGGGGGTGGGGGTGGGGAGTGAGCAAGTGGTGGGTGAGTGGCTGGGTAAGCGAGTGGCTGGGTGAGCGAGTGAGTGAGTGGCTGGGTGAGCGAGTGGTGAGCGAGTGGGTGAGTGAGTGAGTGAGTGAGCGTGGTGGTGAGTGGTGAGCGAGTGGGTGAGTGAGTGGTGAGTGTGGTGAGTGAGTGAGCGGGTGGTGAGTGAGTGGTGAGCNTGTGGTGAGCGAGTGTGGTGAGTGTGGTGGTGAGTGNGGTGAGCGAGTGGTGAGTATGCGTGGTGAGCGTAGTGGTGAGTGGTGGTGAGCGTGGTGAGTGAGTGGTGAGCAGTGGTGGTGGTGAGCGTGGTGAGTGAGCGAGTGGTGAGTGGTGGTGAGCGAGTGAGTGAGTGGGTGAGTGAGTGGATGAGTGAGCGTGGTGAGCGAGTGGTGAGCGAGTGGTGAGTGTGTGCTCACCTTTGGGTGAGGTATGTACCCAGCGTAGGCCAACACGAAGGTACAAAACTGGTTGAAGTCTTCCACTGTGCGACGCTGACGCTTGCGAGCCAGCGGACACTGCACAACCACCACAACCACCACCACAACAACTATAACAACCACCACAACCACCACAACCACCACCACCAAACAGGTGAAGTTTGATGGTCATCATCTATCCGCTGCTGGATGAGTTCCATGTTGAACGGTGCGCTCCGATTGGCTGAGCGCCTCGCGAGCGCGGCCTTCCGATTGGCCGAGAGAAGCGGTTCCGGAGCTGAGCGCGCGTTGCGATTGGTCCTTGGAAAGCGGCCGTCCGATTGGACGAGAGGGCTGCGTGGCGGCCAGAACGCTCGCTTCCCATTGGTCGAAAGGCAGCCCTTCCCTCCCCCCTCAAGTAACGAACGCGGCCGTCTGATTGGACGAGAGGACATGTGGCACCTGCAATGCTCGCTCCCATTGGTCAACAGCCAGTCTGCCCGCCCCCCCCCCCTCTGCCTCACCGAACGAACGCGGCCGTCTGATTGGTCAAGAGGGCCGCGTGGCACCTGCAACGCTCGCTCCCCATTGGTCGACGGCCGGTCCCCCCACCCCCACCTCACCTAACGAACGCAGCCGTCTGATTGGACGAGAGGGCCACGTGGCACACGGGTCGCAAAAAAAACCCAAAAATGGCGGGAAAATGTTTGTTGTCGTATTGAGATCGCTGGCAAAGTGGCAACGGTGAAAAATTTGACTTTCCTCGACACAAAACTCAACATTCTGCTTCTAAACGTGGACTTTTCCCTCAAGCGCGTCGTCAGAATCGGCGTTCGAAGCGGTAAAGTCGCGTTAAAAGTGCCGTTTGCTTACCTCGCCTTCCACGGCCGCGTACACAGCTGCCTCTGTGGTGGGCGGCAACAACAACAACAAGAGCGTGAATTAGTCGCCAAAGTGAAACGATAAAATACCAGCAAAACACACAACTCTGATAATGATATGCACGTCCTTTCCTTAGAGCCTAGTCTCACTTGGTGTTGGACCAGATAACGCCAAAAGGCGCACAACTCAAAGACAATGCACCATCACAGTATTGAGAGCTCGGGGTGAAGCATTTACACCATTGGAACCTCCTTTGCCACTAGAAAAATATGATAATTGGTTCATTACCCTTCTATCTGGCAACAAAACTGACACCTTTGTTACGAGGAGTCATGTTTGCATAGACCACAATACCTGCGGTCATAATGCAACAAAAACACAACTCTGATAATGATATGCACTGTCCTTGAAGTTGATTGGTCACACCCGAGACGGCTTTCCTTAGAGCCTAGTCTCACGTGATGGTGTTGGACCAGATGACGCCAAAAGGCGCACGTAGAAGGAAAATAATAAATATAAAACATAATAAAATACAATTCTCACGACGTCGTGAGAATTGTTTTATTATGTTTTATTTCTATTATTTTATTATATTATATTGTAGTTTTATTATTTTATTATATTATATTGTAGGTTTAGTATTTTATTATATTATTATATTATATTGTAGTTTTATTATTTTATTATATTGTAGTTTTATTATTTTATTATATTATTATATTATATTGTAGTTTTATTATTTTATTATATTGTAGCTTTATTATTTTATTATATTATATTGTAATTTTATTATTTTATTATATTATTATATTATATTGTAGTTTTATTATTTTATTATATTATTAAATTATATTGTAGTTTTATCATTTTATTATGTTATTATATTATATTGTAGTTTTCTTATTTTATTGTATTATTATATTATATTGTAGTTTTATTGTTTTATTATTTTATTATATTATATTGTAGTTTTATTATTTTATTATTTTGCTTCTACGTGACGACTTTACCGAATGAACCAAGAAGATGAATCCCTGCTGCAGTCACAAAAGAAGCTTTACATCGAAATATAAACCCAAGAGACAAGATCTTATATATATACATACTGTATACTGGTTCAGGGAGGGCTTGTCTAAGGAGCTTGTCTAAAGGGAAGGGGCTTGTCTAAAGGGGAGGAGCTTGTCTAAAGATGAGGGAGGGGCTTGTCTAAAGGGGAGGGGCTTGTCTAAAGGGGAGGGGCTTGTCTAAAGGGAAGGAGCTTGTCTAAAGGGGAGGGGCTTGTCTAAAGGGGGAGGGGCTTGTCTAAAGGGAGGGGCTTGTCTAAAGGGGAGGAGCTTGTCTAAAGGGGAGGGGCTTGTCTAAAGGGGAGGGCTTGTCTAAAGGGGAGGGCTTGTCTAAAGGGGGAGGGGCTTGTCTAAAGATGAGGGAGGGGCTTGTCTAAAGGGGGAGGGGCTTGTCTAAAGGGGGAGGGGCTTGTCTAAAGGGGAGGGGCTTGTCTAAAGGGGAGGGGCTTGTCTAAAGGGGAGGAGCTTGTCTAAAGGGGGAGGGGCTTGTCTAAAGGGGGAGGGGCTTGTCTAAAGGGGGAGGAGCTTGTCTAAAGGGGGAGGGGCTTGTCTAAAGGGGAGGGGCTTGTCTAAAGGGGGAGGAGCTTGTCTAAAGGGGGAGGGGCTTGTCTAAAGGGGAGGGGCTTGTCTAAAGGGGGAGGAGCTTGTCTAAAGGGGGAGGGGCTTGTCTAAAGGGGAGGGGCTTGTCTAAAGGGGAGGGGCTTGTCTAAAGGGGGAGGGGCTTGTCTAAAGGGGGAGGGGCTTGTCTAAAGGGGAGTAGCTTGTCTAAAGGGGAGGGGCTTGTCTAAAGGGGGAGGGGCTTGTCTAAAGGAGGAGGGGCTTGTCTAAAGGGGAGGAGCTTGTCTAAAGGGGGAGGGGCTTGTCTAAAGGGGGAGGAGCTTGTCTAAAGGGGAGGGGCTTGTCTAAAGGAGGAGGGGCTTGTCTAAAGGAGGAGGGGCTTGTCTAAAGGGGAGGAGCTTGTCTAAAGGGGGAGTAGCTTGTCTAAAGGGGGAGGGGCTTGTCTAAAGGGGGAGGAGCTTGTCTAAAGGGGGAGGGGCTTGTCTAAAGGGGGAGGGGCTTGTCTAAAGGGGGAGGAGCTTGTCTAAAGGGGGAGGGGCTTGTCTAAAGGGGGAGGGGCTTGTCTAAAGGGGGAGGAGCTTGTCTAACGGGGGAGGAGCTTGTCTAAAGGGGGAGGGGCTTGTCTAAAGGGGGAGGGGCTTGTCTAAAGGGGGAGGAGCTTGTCTAAAGGGGAGGAGCTTGTCTAAAGGGAGGGGCTTGTCTAAAGGGGAGGAGCTTGTCTAAAGGGGAGGAGCTTGTCTAAAGGGGAGGGGCTTGTCTAAAGGGGGAGGGGCTTGTCTAAAAGGGGAGGGGCTTGTCTAAAGGGGAGGAGCTTGTCTAAAGGGGGAGGGGCTTGTCTAAAGGGGGAGGGGCTTGTCTAAAGGGGGAGGAGCTTGTCTAAAGGGGGAGGAGCTTGTCTAAAGGGGAGGAGCTTGTCTAAAGGGGAGGGGCTTGTCTAAAGGGGGAGGAGCTTGTCTAAAGGGGAGGAGCTTGTCTAAAGGGGGAGGGGCTTGTCTAAAAGGGGAGGGGCTTGTCTAAAGGGGGAGGAGCTTGTCTAAAGGGGGAGGGGCTTGTCTAAAGGGGGAGGGGCTTGTCTAAAGGGGAGGAGCTTGTCTAAAGGGGGAGGGGCTTGTCTAAAGGGGGAGGGGCTTGTCTAAAGGGGGAGGAGCTTGTCTAAAGGGGGAGGAGCTTGTCTAAAGGGGAGGAGCTTGTCTAAAGGGGAGGGGCTTGTCTAAAGGGGGAGGAGCTTGTCTAAAGGGGAGGAGCTTGTCTAAAGGGGAGGGGCTTGTCTAAAGGGGAGGAGCTTGTCTAAAGGGGAGGAGCTTGTCTAAAGGGGGAGGAGCTTGTCTAAAGGGGAGGGGCTTGTCTAAAGGGGGAGGAGCTTGTCTAAAGGGAGGAGCTTGTCTAAAGGGGAGGGGCTTGTCTAAAGGGAGGAGCTTGTCTAAAGGGGGAGGAGCTTGTCTAAGGGGGAGGGGCTTGTCTAAAGGGGAGGAGCTTGTCTAAAGGGAGGAGCTTGTCTAAAGGGGAGGGGCTTGTCTAAAGGGGAGGGGCTTGTCTAAAGGGGAGGGGCTTGTCTAAAGGGGAGGAGCTTGTCTAAAGGAGGAGGGGCTTGTCTAAAGGGGAGGGGCTTGTCTAAAGGGGAGGGGCTTGTCTAAAGGGGGAGGAGCTTGTCTAAAGGGGAGGGGCTTGTCTAAAGGGGGAGGGGCTTGTCTAAAGGGGAGGGGCTTGTCTAAAGGGGAGGAGCTTGTCTAAAGGGGAGGGGCTTGTCTAAAGGGGAGGGGCTTGTCTAAAGGAGGAGGGGCTTGTCTAAAGGGGAGGGCTTGTCTAAAGGGGAGGGGCTTGTCTAAAGGGGAGGAGCTTGTCTAAAGGGGGGGCTTGTCTAAAAGGGGAGGGGCTTGTCTAAAGGGGAGGGGCTTGTCTAAAGGGGAGGGCTTGTCTAAAGGGGGAGGAGCTTGTCTAAAGGGGGCAGGGCTTGTCTAAAGGGGAGGAGCTTGTCTAAAGGGGAGGGGCTTGTCTAAAGGGGAGGAGCTTGTCTAAAGGGGGAGGGGCTTGTCTAAAGGGGAGGAGCTTGTCTAAAGGGGGAGGGCTTGTCTAAAGGGGAGGGGCTTGTCTAAAGGGGGAGGGGCTTGTCTAAAGGGGAGGAGCTTGTCTAAAGGGGAGGGGCTTGTCTAAAGGGGAGGGGCTTGTCTAAAGGGGAGGGGCTTGTCAAAGGGGAGGGGCTTGTCTAAAGGGGAGGAGCTTGTCTAAAGGGAGAGGGGCTTGTCTAAAGGGGGAGGGGCTTGTCTAAAGGGGAGGAGCTTGTCTAAAGGGGGAGGGGCTTGTCTAAAGGGGAGGGCTTGTCTAAAGGGGAGGGGCTTGTCCAAAGGGGAGGGGCTTGTCTAAAGGGGGAGGAGCTTGTCTAAAGGGGAGGGGCTTGTCTAAAAGGGGAGGGGCTTGTCTAAAGGGGGAGGAGTGGGGCTAGCAGTTATTTTGAGTTATTTTCATTTATTTTAATTTATTTTTTTACCTACGTCGCTTTACCGAAAAAAGAGTATGAATCTTTGCAGTCACTAAAGCTTCAAATGGAGGTAAAACAATATTTTTATTTTGCTACTGGCAAAGGCAGATTCGAAGCGTTCTGACTGCAGCGATTACTCTGTGGTTCTTTCCGTGATTAATAAAATAGTAGCACAAAACGACGTTTCGATTGGAACACAAGCAGCCATCGCCAGGTAGGAATGACATTCTTTCCTGACGATGGTTGCTTGTGTTGCCACCGAAACGTCGCATTCTATTTTTACTTGATTTTGGGTCTCTGTGTGGTGAGTCTATGTGGGTCTCTGTGATGAGTCTGTGGGTCTCTGTGTGGTGAGTCTGTGGGTCTCTGTGTGTGAGTCTGTGGGTCTCTGTGTGGTGAGTCTGTGGGTCTCTGTGTGGTGAGTCTGTGGGTCTCTGTGTGGTGAGTCTGTGGGTGTGTGTGGTGAGTGTGTGGGTCTCTGTGTGGTGAGTCTGTGGGTCTCTGTGTGAGTCTGTGGGTCTCTGTGTGGTGAGTCTGTGGGTCTGTGTAGTGAGTCTGTGGGTCTGTGGTGAGTCTCTGTNGTGAGTCTATGGGTCTCTGTGGGTGAGTCTGTGGGTCTCTGTGTGGTGAGTCTGTGTCTCTGTNTGGTGAGTCTGTGGGTCTCTGTGTGGTGAGTCTATGGGTCTCTGTGTGGTGAGTCTGTGGGTCTCTGTGTGGTGAGTCTGTGGGTCTCTGTGTGGTGAGTCTGTGGGTCTCTGTGTGGTGAGTCTATGGTCTCTGTNGTGAGTCTGTGGGTCTCTGTGTGGTGAGTCTGTGGGTCTCTGTGTGGTGAGTCTGTGGGTCTCTGTGTGGTGAGTATGTGGGTCTCTGTGTGATGAGTCTGTGGGTCTCTGTGTGGTGAGTCTGTGGGTCTCTGTGTGGTGAGTCTGTGGGTCTCTGTGTGGTGAGTCTGTGGGTCTCTGTGTGGTGAGTCTGTGGGTCTCTGTGTGGTGAGTATGTGGGTCTCTGTGTGAGTCTGTGGGTCTCTGTGTGGTGAGTCTGTGGGTCTCTGTGTGGTGAGTCTGTGGGTCTCTGTGTGGTGAGTCTGTGGGTCTCTGTGTGGTGAGTCTGTGGGTCTCTGTGTGGTGAGTCTGTGGGTCTCTGTGTGGTGAGTCTGTGGGTCTCTGTGTGGTGAGTCTGTGGGTCTCTGTGTGGTGAGTCTGTGGGTCTCTGTGTGGTGAGTCTGTGGGTCTCTGTGTGGCGAGTACTGTACACACATTCCTNCACACACAGACACACACACACTCCTACACACANACACTCCTACACACACAGACACTCGCTCTCNTTCAGACACACACACTCACACACTCACACACACAGACACACACACACAGACACTCACTCTCCTACACACACAGACACACACACACTCACTCACACACACAGACACACACACAGACACACATTCACACACACACACTCCTACACACACNGACACACACACGTGTGACTCCTACACACACAGACCACACACAGACACTCACTCCCCACACACACNGTACACACTTACACACACACACCGACACACACACTCTCCTGACACACACAGACACACACACTCACTCGTACACACACACACACACACAGACACTCACTCCCTCACACACACAGTACACACTCACACACACACCGACACACACGACTCTCCTACACACACAGACACACACAGACACACACACTCCTCTTACACACACACACACACACACAGACACTCACTCTCCTCACACACACGAGACACACACACAGCACTCTTACACACACAGACACACACAGACACACACACTCACTCACACAGACACACACACACTCCTCTTACACACACTCACTCTTACACACACAGAGACACACACACAGACACTCACTCTTACATACAGACACTCACTCACATACAGACACTCACTCTTACACACGCAGACATTCACTCTCCTACACACACACTTTGTACACACTAACACACACACATGACACACACACACAGACACACAGACCGACATACACACTGACTAACACACACAAACAAAGACAAAGATCCCCCGTGTAGCCTCTAGCAGGCTGTAGGGGCAAGTGCTGTTAGCGAGTAGCACCTACACAGACAAAGCTCCCCAGGTAGCCTCTAGCAGGCTGTAGGGGCAAGTGCTGTCAGTGGCACCTACACAGACAAAGATCCCCCAGGTAGCCTTAGCAGGCTGTAGGGCAAGTGCTGTTAGCAGTAGCACACAGACAAAGCTCCCCCAGGTAGCAGCAGCACCTACACAAAGATCCCCGTGTAGCCTTAGCAGGCTGCAGGGGCAAGTGCTGTTAGCAGCAGCACCTATGGATACCGGCACGGCACAACAGGGGGTGGGTGGCCAGCACCACGCCGGCCGCCTTGTCTCCCCAGTGGCGATGTTTACACTCCGAACCAGGTACTCATTTGAGGCTGAGTCGACCTAGGGGAGGCCCTGGACCGGTTCAGATACTCGTCACTGTTGGTGTTGGCCGTGAGTGGGAATCGAACTCGGGTCGTCGGTTTCATAGCGCAGGGCGCTAACCACTACACCCACCGCTCCCACACACAGACACACACACACACACACATACACACACANTGACACACACACACTAACTAACACACACACTACACACACACACACACTAACACACACACACACACACACACACTAACACACACACACTAACACACACAAACATACACACACCAACACACACACGAACATACACAGACGAACGTAATCACACAAACACCCACGCAAAATAAACACTAACCACACACACACACTACACACACACTACACACACTAACTAACACACACTAACTAACACACACACTACACACACACACTAACACACACCCTACACACACCCTACACACACACTAACACACACAGTGTACACACACACACACAGTGTACACACGTAACACACACACAGTGTACACACACACACTAACACACACACCCTAACACACACTAACACACACACAGTGTACACACACACACACAGTGTACACACTAACACACACACAGTGTACACACACACACTAACACACACACACTACACACACACAGACACACACACAGTGTACACACACTACACACACACAGACACACACTNCACACACACAGTGTACACACACACAGTGTACACACACATACAGTGTACACACTAACACACACATACTAACACAGACACACACACTAACATATACACATACTAACACACACACAGTGCACACACACACAGTGTACACACACAGTACACACACACACAGTGTACACACACAGTGTACACACACACAGTGCACACACACACAGTGCACACACACATACAGTGTACACACTAACACACACATACTAACACAGACACACACACTAACATATACACATACACACACACACAGTGCACACACTAACACAGTGTACACACACAGTGTACACACACACAGTGTACACACACACAGTGTACAACACATACAGTGTACACACACAGTGTNCACACACACAGTGTACACACACACAGTGTACACACACACACAGTGTGTACACACACACAGTACACACACAGTGTACACACAGTGTGTNCACACACTCACACTCAGTGCACACACACACAGTGTACACACACAGTGTACACACACACAGTGTACACACACACAGTGTACACACACATACAGTGTACACACTAACACACACATACTAACACAGACACACACACTAACATATACACATATAACACACACACAGTGCACACACTAACACAGTGTACACACACAGTACACACACACACAGTGTACACACACGTNTACACACACACACACGACACACACANTGTACACACACAGTACACACACACAGTGTACACACACTGTACACACACAGTGTACACACACACAGTGTACACACACAGTGTACACAGTAACACACACACACATACTAACACAGACACACAAACATACACACATACTAACACACACAGACACACACTCACACATATACATACACACTGTGTGTGTCTTCGTATGTGTGTGTCTGTGTGTGTGTGTGTGTGTGTGTCTGTGTGTGTGTCTGTGTGGTGCTCGCTAACAGCACTTGCCCCTACAGTCTGTTAAGGCTATACGGGATCTTTGTTTAATCTTTGTCTGTGTCTCTGTGTGTGTGTGTCTGTGTGTGTGTGTCTGTGTGTGTGTCTGTGTGTGTGTGTGTCTGTGTGTGTGTGTGTGTGGCCTCAAGGTGCACATGGCCTGGCACAAGCGTCGTGGTGACGTCACCGCCACTTAGTGGCGAATGGCGGTTGTTGTTGTTGTGTCTATGTGTGTGTGTTAGTGTGTGTGTTACTATTTGTGTTATGTGTGTGTTAGTGTGTACAATGTGTGTGTCTGTGTGTGACTGTGTGTGTCTATGTGTGTGTGTTAGTGTGTACAATGTGTGTGTCTGTGTGTGACTGTGTGTGTCTGTGTGTGTGACTGTGTGTGTGTGAGTGTGTGTGACTGTGTGTGTGTCTGTGTGTGTGTGTCTGTGTGTGTGTGTGAAGTCTGTGTCTGTGTGTGTGACTGTGTGTGNGTGTGTGTGCTGTGTGTGTGACNGTGTGTGTGACTGTGTGTGTGTGACTGTGTGTGTGTGTGCCTGTGTGTGTGACTGTCTGTGTGTGACTGTGTGTGTGTGTGACTGTGTGTGTGTGTGTGATGTGTGTGTGACTGTGTGTGTGTGTAGGGAGTACGTGGTGAGTACTCGCTGGAGTACGTGGTGTGACTGACTGTGTGTGTGTGACTGTGTGTGTGTGTCGTGTGTGGTCTGTGTGTGTGTCTGTGTGTGTGTGTCTGTGTGTGTGTGACTGTGTGTGTGTCTTGTGTGTGACTGTGTGTGTCTGTGTGTGTGACTGTGTGTGACTGTATGTGTGTGTGACTGTGTGTATGTCTGTGTGACTGTGTGTGTGTGTGTGACTGTGTGTATCTGTGTGACTGTGTGTGTGTGTGTGACTGTGTGTGACTGTGTGTGTGTCTGTGTGTGTGTCGGTGTGTGGTGTGATGGTGTGTGTCGTTGTTGTCTGTGTGTGACTGCTTGTGTTGTGTGTGTCTTGGTGTGTGTGTGTGTCGTTGTGTCTGTGTGGTTGGTCTGTTTGTCTGTGTGTACTGTGTGTGTGACTGTGTGTGTGACGTGTGTGTGTTGTGTGTCTGTTGTTGTGTGTGTCTGTGTGTGGTGTCTGTGGTGTGATGTGTGTGTCTGTGTGTGTGTCTGTGACTGTGTCTGTGTGTCTGTGTGTGTGACGTGTATGTGTGTG
>WFAB01002098.1:0-20000 GCA_018977245.1 Lethenteron camtschaticum
GTCAGTGCGTACGCGACATCTCCTGCCGTACAAATACGGCCGGAACTGCTTACATGCGAAAATCACGGCGTACAACTCTTGGCGGGTCACGCAATAGTTCAGCTCGGCCCCACTCAGGGTCCGGCTGGCGTACGCGATGACTCGTTCCGTCCCATCCTGTACCTGTGACAACACCGCGCCCAGCTCGCTGCTGCAGGCGTCGGTGTCCAAAATAAAATCGGTGGTAAAATCGGGGAAAGCGAGGGTGGGGGCGTGGGTGAGGTGGTCTTTGAGAGTGGTGAAGGCCGTCTGGCAGGCCCCCGTCCACTGATAGGGGTGCTTAGGGGAGGTGAGTTGGGTGAGGGGGCGTGCAATCTCGCTGAATCCCTTTACAAATCGACGATAATAGGTGGCGAGCCCCAAAAATGATCTGATCTCCGTCAGATTCCTTGGCCGTGGCCACTCCACTACGGCGCGTACCTTCTCCGGATCGGTGCGCACGCCTGCCTCGCTGACGCGATGCCCGAGGTACCCCACCTCGCGTTGTGCGATGTAACACTTACGTGGCTTGAGCTTGAGATGAGCCGCTCGCAGTCGCTGGAACACCTCTCGTAGCCTGGACCAATGCTCAGACAAAGATCTACTGAACACGATCACATCATCCAAGTAAATCAGGCACTGTTCCCATTGCAAACCTCGCATCACCAACTCCATCAGCCGCTGGAACGTCGCGGGCGCATTGGTGAGTCCGAACGGGAGTACTCGAAACTCGAATAGTCCCATCGGGGTGGTGAATGCGGTTTTCGGCCGATCCTCCTCCGCCATCTCCACCTGCCAGTACCGGACGCTAGATCGAGGGTGGAAAAATATTGCGCTCTGGCGAGGCTGTCAAAGTGTCGTCGATGCGGGGTATGGGGAAGGCGTCGCCGAGCGTGACTGCGTTCAGTTTACGGTAATCGACGCAGAACCGGGTTGACCCATCCTTTTTCGTTACTAGTACCACTGGGGCTGACCAGGGGCTCGCCGAGGGCTGAATTATGTTATCGCGAAGCATGTCCCCAACGGCCTCTTTGATCTGGGTGCGTTCAGGTGCGCCCACTCGGTACGCAGGGAGTTTGATGGGTCGGGCTGCACCGGTGTCAATTTGGTGCTTAACAAGGTCGGTCCGACCCACGTCCGAGTCGTGTTCACTGAACACGTCGGCATACTCCCGCAGTAACTCGCGCAGCCGATCGGCCTCTCCCTTAGGTAAGTCCGCCCATGGTACATGTAACGCGTCGAGCAGGGGAACGACCTCGGCTCGGGGAGTCGGGCCGACTCGCCAGGCCAGTTCCTGCTCACCCTCAGGACGACCGGGGTACTCAGCCCAGAGTGCGAACACTGAGTCGTTAGAGTGGCGTGCGTGCAGGGGGTGTACTGTGGCTATCAGGGTGCGCCGTCGCAGTATCGCTGGGGTATTGTGGGGGTTAAACATCCGCATAAACAATCGGTCCCATCTGCGTTTACCAACGTGGCGGATCCCACAACCCCATACCGTTTTGCCAACTCCGGGTGAGGAGTTAGCATTACCTCCCCTGATGGTCGGAGCGCAGGGTCGGTGGGGGATGTTGCCACCGGCACCAGCATCTCGGTGAGCGGGCCGATGGTGACTGCCGTCGCCAGGATAGCGGCCACAGGTGCAAAGCGGCGGCGCGTTGGTTCTCGTCCAGGAACGGTATCCGCTCGCCGTTGCTCTCCATGGTGGCGCATCGCTGGCGGGGTTGCACGTTGAGTCCCAACCGTTCTAGGAGGTCGGTGCCTGCGATACATTCGTGACACAACGCACTCGACACGTAGAACTCCTGCGTGCACACCTGGCTGCCTATGCGGACCTCTAGGGTGGCTCTCCCCAGCAGCCCCATTCCGGCTCCGCTCGCAGTGTGCAGCGCGCGGTCCGGGGCCTGCAGGTGACGCACGTCGACCCCGATCGCGCTGCAGTGCGCTGCGCTCACGAGCGAGGCCACCGCCCCGTGTCCAGCAGGATTCGGGTACGCACTCCGTTTACCTCCCCTTCCACCAGCGACGTGGCCCCCGTGATCCCCGCCACCAGCTCCCGCAGCCAGTCGCCAGGAGTCACCGTTTCTGTGGGCGTTGTTGCTGGAACCTGTGTGGAGATCACTCGCTCGCCATTATTCTCACAGCTTGTTTGTGTCGGGGCTACGTCGATTTCACCCCCCGGTGGTCCCCTCTCTAGGGGGGCCTTAGTGTTTGACCTTAGCTCTTGTCTAGCTCGGGCGACCTGAGGACAGTCCCTCCTGAGATGCCCTCGCCGATCGCACACATAACACGTCAGGGGAGGGGTGGCGGCTCCGTAGTGGGTCCCCTGCCCGCTCCCTCTCCCTGTACGCAGTTGTTCCAACTCGGACTCTAATTGGGATACCTTCCCGGTCAGTCCCCCTACTGTGGAGTGTAGTTCCCCTATCTCAGACTGGATGGCTTTCACATTTTTATTCGCTTCCTCGCGTACCTGGGTTACCCTCTCACCTACGTGGGTTACCGTCTCCCCTACTTGGGTTACCTTACCGTCCATTCGGTCTACTCGGCCAGCAATATCTCCCATGCCGGTCTGTAACCCAGCTACCCAACCCGGGGTTGTCTCGCGGGGTTTCTGGGCCTCTCTTGCCCGTCTCCCTATGGGGCTGGCGGGCTCATCCTCATCATCCTCCTCGTCAGGGATCAGGCTCACCACGGTGTACTCCTGTCCCGACCCTCGGAGCTGCGCGCGTTCGCTGGAGAGCTCCTCACACTCCAGCGCTTGCTCGACTAGGGTATCGAAAGGGAGGCCTGCGCTACTCTTTTTGGGCTGCCACCACGCGGTGCTAGCTAGGTACCTGAGTAGCTTGTCTGCAGCTAGCGCGTCAATGACCTCCTTCGAGAACTCTGGACGGGCGATCCGGGTTAGTGATCGCACGTCCTCAGCGTAGTCTCGGAAGTCCTCGCCAGTTTGGCGTCGACGCGCCTCTAAGGCCGTCTTCGCCCGTATCGCGTTGCGCGTGCCGAAACGCAGGTCTAATCTACGCATTAGTTCTTCTAGTTGGGTTTGCGCGCTTTCGGGTAGTGCCTCTACAAAGTCGGCTGCCCGCCCATCTAAGTTTAACGTAAGATGTCGCAACGCCTGCGCGTCCGACCAGCCATTAAGCTCTTTAGCCCCTATGATATTACGGGAAAACGCTTTCCATGTAGGGATCCCCTGGCCGGTGAACACATGCCTTACCTTTGCGTGGAGTAGCGCGCCACCTTCCCGTGAAGATGTGAGGGTTCGTACGACTTCTGACACCAATTTGTCGGGGCCGCTGGTCCCCGAAGTCCCTCCCTGCTCCTTGCCAATGTTGTATACTAACCCTTCTTCCAAAATTGAGATTAATAATATTTGATGATATTTTTATATATTATCTTTTTACTTATTTTTTTTTAATGAATGAAACATACCAAAGCGCAGCAAACTGCAAAACACCAGGTGTTGTTAAGTAATGAACTGGAGGAGGGCTAGGATGGCAGAATTTGCAACCTTGCTTCAAGGAAAGATAAGGCCTGATGAACGGGCACATGTCACCCGTGCAGGCGGCAGAGACAGTGGGAGTGTCAGCCAGACATAGTTAAGGCAAAAAGCCCAACCATCCTGCATGGTTTTAAAGTAACGTCAAAATTCGAAATTCAACAACAGAGTAGGCTAAATTATCGATCCTCGCGCTCGCTCAAATTGGAGACCAGGCTGCGAGCTACATCAATGAACCATTGCCATTTGCTAATCCAATACTGAATGTTAATATTACTGAAGTCAAAACGAATTCTATGACCTCAGCACATGGGCAAATAATAGGGCAGTGTCGACTCAAAGGCAATGGAAGAAAGCAGAGGCGCCTTTGTCTAAATCACAACCACAGAAAGCCAGGAATCATCACTGATTGTGTGTTTAGGGATTCCGAGCTAGTTAGAACACGTGCACACAGGGGGGAGGTAGAAGTACGCCTTGTCCTCCTGTAGCTGAGGGAACGAAAATAAGTGGGTCAGCTCAAGGCTGTGTGCACAGGGGAGGGAGCTGATTTAAACAACCCTGCACGTCTGAACGTGAGGGGGCCTTTGACCTGAAATTAAGAATAACACTCCCAGAGCAGAAGGTTGGATGGCCACAGTGAGGAGAATAAGAGTGTTGTATATCTCTCAAGGAGGCAGACCCAGCTGAACAACAAGGCTGCGGGGGTCACCAGAAGTTCGCGTTCGCCTAGTTAAGACAAAAAGCTCAATTATTCTGTATTGCTATTAAAGTAACGTTAAAGTCGGAATTTAACAACAGGGTAGGCTAAAGTTATTGATATTCACACCCACTCCAATTAAACCAGGCCACAAGTTACGCCTACTGAACCATCACCATCATTAAGTCAATATGAAATGTTATTTCCATACTTTAATACTTTCTATACAACTCGACCCGAAGCATATGACAATCAGAACCTTCCTAAGTCAAAATTGAATCGCACCCAGACAAGAGCGAATAGTCGATATAAGGTTGAAGAGGGAAGGAAATTAAGAGCACGGCGAACTGCAAACGTAAGCAAAAAGCCGGGAACGACACCAGCCCAGCAACAGCGAGTCGGGCTTCGACAGGCCATAAAGTAGAAATAATAACTCCCGGGGTCAGGGGACACAAGAAGAAGCAGGCAGACAAAAACCAGAACTGACTCCAAGGTTCAACCGCCCTCACCTACAAGGAGTGACAAAAATTAATGAGGCCTTGAGTTAACGGCGTCAGCTGGACGGCAACAACAACGGCGAGCAGAGATAGGGTGGGGCAAAGACTGCGGGGCTATGGAATGCAACTTCGTGTCAGTAAAGCTCTGACAAACAAGTTAAGTTAAAGACATCACAATACATAATATCGTTAACATCAATGTTAACGCTATTCACCGTAAACTATATTCCGCTTATATAACCATGCAGACACCAAGGAATACGAATTCCTAGGATCAAGAAACTTACCCTTAACCTAAGATATTGGAAATAAATTAATAATAATAAGCATATGCATGAAAAGACAAAAGTAAAACTTATGAAAAGCCAGGATAACGGGATGAATCACCACCAGGTCGAATATAAATACATAATAAAAAAACGATGTTAAACCCAGGGTCGGAGAGAAAGGGAGATCCCGGCCGTCTTTGTATCCCCGCAGCGCGGGATAGGAGTGTGTATACGCTCGGGGAAACACCTCCACTTGAGTCAAGCACCACGATGGGAAACGACAGACCTTAGGTTACATACAGAATCATAACTGTGAAATAGTAAGGGACAAATGTTAACTTAAAACTTTTTAACCATTTCTTTGTGCGCCGGGTCGGAGAGAGTGTTGCCCCTCCCTCCAGGTTGTGCAACACGAACAAAGACGCTATGAGACGATTTGTAACGTCTGTGTTTTGGGTTCATGAAGAAGGCCAGACAAGAGATAATATTGCACCCAGACAGAGAGACGACTTCGAGGCAATTTGTAACATCTGATTGTTTGCTCGTGGGTTTATGGAGGAGTGTGACAACGGAATATACCGTGGGTGATGCACACAAGGACATACGGACGTACGGACACACACATGGACACACCTGCCTACGGACAGATCCTGACACAGCAAAAATCGAAAGAAGCCCCGCCTTGTGGGCGGGATCCAGGGGATTTTTCGGCATAAAGGAAAGGATCCTGAGCATTGGAAACTAGTGCGACCAGCGGGTCGACTCAGGAGGGCGACCAGCGGGTCGACCCAGGAGCGAGCTCGACCGGGAGGGTCGGCTCAGGAGCGAGCTGCGACCAGCGGGTCGGCTCGACTCATCTTCAGCTCGTCTGGGACTCAGCCGAGTTCGATCGGCTTACCAAAGCCGGCTCTCGGGGCTCGACTCAAGCGGCTCCCCATCTCCTCTGCAGGCGGGCAAGACCCGCTTGACAGCTCAACTCGGCCTGCGTGGGTCAACCTCTGCCGAGTCGGAGGTCTCTGCTGCCGCCGGAGTGGCGAGGGTCGCGGTTTGGCGACGACCCAACACTGCACGCTGCGAGCGAGTTGTGGGCGCCACCTACCGACCGGGTTCCGAACTGCGACAGCGTATCAACGGGCATCCGAACCAGTTCACCACGGTGACAGGGGAGCGACTGATACGTATGACGCGCACCGCCACCTCACCACACGACCACCAGGCGTCTGTTTGACATAAAGAATCGACTCCGAACACTGACTATTCAAGACAACTCTTACCACTCAAACACACTCGAACCCATAAGCCATCCGTGGCTGGGAAGGCATCACAACGAGACCGAGTGATGGCCATCCGTCGTTTATAAGAGTATTCGTAATTTTATCTTTAATATTTAGTGGGCTGTACTCTTAATCGCATAAATTCCCAACAGATCCATCAATACGAACTGATTCTTGGCACCTCCTTCCGCCGAGCCACGCTCACGTGGGGAGTGGTGGCCCACCGGATCCTTATCAGGTAATCTGGTCCCCAATTAGTAAACTTGGTATAAGATAACGATCTTCGGAAAAGGAGCACCGTCGCAGGCCCTTACTCCGAGCCGTTCTGTTGTCAGATAACCTGCCGATGTATCTGTTGAGATTGGTGCCTTTAAGAATAATAACTGTTTTTGATTGTGTTTTTTTTATCGCCGTATAATCTTTCAAGTATCTTTCAGTCATAATCGCCGCACGTACTCGCATCCTCTACAGAATATTCAACTGTCCCGTGACCCAAGGTGCTAACAACGTGATAAGGGTTGCGTATGATCAATAAGGAGTGCGGTACTGCGTGAACAATATTGAGTATAATCATTCATTAACGTTAAGGTTTTCTTAGCATAGTATTTGCATATTTTAACGACTCTCTCTCTCACTAACAACCATCGCGTTATGCGGGATCCATGTGCCGTTGTCAAAGTGAAATCAGACAATCGTTGATGATACTGTATTGATGCCGTGTTGACGTTCCGGGATTGAGAGTTCGCATACTATATCATAGGTAAGGTTGAATTAGTAATAAATTGATCAATACAGAAGTGGTTGTGTGATTCTTTCCTGAAATCTATGCATAAGATCTGCTTCTGCGTTGAGATCTGAACTTGGTGACCTTAATAAACACACTAATACATACTCAGTAAATGTTAAAGCGATAACGGGGTGAACCGGGGACCTAAAATATAACCACGAATACACACTCTGAGAATGTTAAAGCGAGAATGAGACGAACCTAGACAACGATGCCGAGTTAATCTAAGTTAATCTTGCATACTTACACCACACCTGCATAACTGCATACGATTAATTGCCTTATTCCAATCGATAACCCACCTCGTCACCGAGGCGGGGTCTGGTTATCATAACGACTTGCATTATCATAATTACACCCACTCGCATAATTAATACGATTACCTCTCGAATTGGCATAATTAAAATGTGCATAATTACATAAATTAACATATTTCCGGATAATTACACATTTGGCCAAATTTCATTTAATTATTATTATTTTCACTGAATATTCATAACCCACATATACAACATAATAATTTCACCCACGCACGCATACAACATAACAAATTTCGATAACCAACATATACAACACCTATGGCAGGGGCTCTGCTGTTCGTCGACCCCTCGCTACTCTGCGAGCAGCTGCTGCCGTCGCTGGGCTCATCGCCGACGGCTCCCCTCCATTGTCCATCCCTCCGCGAGCTCGTGTGAGAGGCATAGCTCGCCGCACGCTCTCGTTCACCTGTTAACGCTGCGTTGTCTCTCCATGAATCAAGCGCTATTAAACGGGGGTCGGGGTCAGAGTGCGAATGACGCTGCCCTCACACTGCGCGAGTCCCTGCGGCGATAGACAGAGCGGGGACTGCGGACGCACCGACCCCTTCCCCCACACTACGAGCGCACACACCTGCACACACGCGACACCCACTCGTGCGCCGTTCCGCGCAGCGCTCACTCCCGTGGCGAACCACTGTGCACACCCGCGCACCCACACGCTCACACTGCTCGACAAGATCACGCGAGACCACGCTTCGCTATTAATGATTTATTATCCGCTTCCTGGTAATTAATGTTAAATCAGTGAGTCGACGAGGCTGGCCTATCCCACTAAACCTGTACCTATTCCCTATCCATCGGCTATTATCCTACTTCACCTCCTTACTCACTGTTGGGTGCCTACGGCGGTTTGCTGCTCCCTGTGCTAACAGCGTACCTCGGTGCGTCGCACGGACGTCCGGGTCGCTGGCTGGAGCTGCGTCTGGTTGCCTGGCGCTGGAGAGAAGAGCGCGATTTCCCCTCTGCGCTCCTCTATTTATCCTCCCTACCTCAAAGGGGATGCTGCGCTGAACAATGGGCTCGTGCACCCCAAGCCGCGCACGGCGGTTCCCGGGCGCTGTTGATATGCTAATCAGTGAGCGACGTTGGCGGCGTACATCCTAATTACTCCCTTACCTTCCTAACAATGGGGCCTGCGCGCTCAAGCGCAATTATCCCAACCCTCCATGACTATGCGCAACAGCCCTGTGACCCCGCTATTCATGCTGTCCCGTGCCTCCCCTGCTTGCCCCGTCGACCCGTGGGAGTGTGTGTGGGGGGAAATGCGCCTCAACCGCGGTGGCCGAATGCCCCACGCCGCGACCACACCATATTAAGGCCGGCCGCAGCGCCGCGGTGCCACGTAGCACGGGGAGGTCATCGAATTCCCTGATCGCCGGAAACCGTGAGAATTAATCCCGATAAGGGTCTCTCGGATAAAAACCGGTCGGCCAGGCGACCTCCCTCGGAGCTCTATGGGGGGAGGGAAATGAGTGCGGGTGTGTTCATGTGAGGTGAGGTGAGGGGGACGCGGGGTCGGCTCCGTTGCTTGGTGGTGGCGAGGTCGGGGATTTGGTGCCTGCCGAACGGCTTCGTGGCGGCGGCATCACAGTGACGTTACCCGGACCAGGCGTGCTGGACGCGAATGTGTATTGGGAGCGGAGATTGAGGAGTTAAAAGGGGCTGTGGGACGTGTGCCCTGGGTTGGTATTGGAACGAATATTGCTGTGCGTTGGTGAAAACAGGTCCCTGTGGGGTGGGCTGGTAGGACCGAACAATTGAATGGCTATAATAAAATGAAATGGCAAAAAATGGGCGCCAATAAGTGGATGGAAACGTAGACGTAGTGGAACATAAGAAACAATAAAGAAACAATAAAGTAGTAGTAACCGTTCTGCACAAAATAATAGTATTGCACAAGTATGTACCTACGTGAGTGCAGCTTGGAGCAGACACAGTGAGTAGTAACAATCTGCACGATATGCAGCGCCGTGGGCCACGCCCCTATCACTATTAGCCCCGCCTTCTCGCCCCGGTACTGTATTCTCGACTGTAGACTCCGCCCCTTTTCGCCAACGGCCCCTCCATCGCGCTAAGCTCCGCCTCCCACCGCTTGACCCCGCCCCGCTCCCCGTGGCCCGCCCGCCCCGTGGCCCTGCCCTCCACCCGCGTAGCCCGCCCGCCACCCGTGGCCCCGCCCCATCTCGGTGTNCCCGCCCCGCGTAGCCCGCCCCCTGCCGCTGTAGCCCTGCCCCTGCCGCGTAGCCCGCCCCTGCCGCTGTAGCCCCGCCCCTGCCGCTGTAGCCCCGCCCAATACACCCGAGCGGGGGAGAGATTCCCAGGCCTGGCTCGGCTGGAGAGCCGCCGACGAGGGGGGGGAGTAGGGAGTTGTTTTTAATGTAAAAGCTTTAAATGTAAATGTTTCTATTAAAAAACATCAGGGAATGTAACATTGTTAAACATTTACTCCCTTTTACACACACAGGGGAACTATACGAAGGGAGAGCTTGAGGCCTAGGTCTAGGCTTTAGGCCTAGCTGTAGGCCTTAGGCCGCCGTGAGTTAATTGTTAATATAAATGTTTTAATTATTCATGTTAAAGCTTTAAATGTAAATGTTTCTATTAAAAACATCAGGGAATGTAACATTGTTAAACATTTACTCCTTTCACACACGCGGGGAACTATACGAAGGGAGATCTTGAGGCCTAGGTCTAGGCCGCCGTGAGTTAATTGTTAATATAAATGTTTTATTTAAATTTAAAGTTTTCTTAAAAAACATCAGGGATTCATGTTCATTTACTCCTTTCACACACACGGGGGAACTATAGAAGGGAAGTGATAGTCTATTAGGCCTAAGGCCTTACCGTGAGAATTGTTAATATAAATGTTTTAATTATTTATGTAAAAGCTTTAAATGTAAATGTTTCTATTTAAAACATCAGGGAATGTAACATTGTAATTAAAAGCTATCTGAGGGAATTATAAGGGAATGTTACACTTGGTTAGCCAGGATAGCGTCACTGAGTCTAAATGTTTTTGTAGGGTCATGCCAAGTGTTTGCAGTAGGGGCGATGTTGATACACGGACGGACGGACGGACAAACGGACAAACGGACGGACGATATAATTTATTGGTGTCTGGTCCACTTCGTTCCTACCAGTATAAAGAAGTGCATAAACCAATCTACGACGCCTCTTCACATGCGCGTGGAATGAATGATTATTGCATTCGTTCTAGATTTGAAGCTTTCGTGACTGCAAGGATTCATACTCTTAGGTTTTTCGGTAAAGTCACGTAGGTAAAACAATAATAATAAATAATTAAAATAATATAAATAATAATTAAAATAACAAATCAGGGGGGAAGAGGGGGGCTTATCTGAATGTGGTTGCCGGGGAGTGGCGGGGGGTCGGGGCTAAAAGAGAACAAATGTGTGTGGGGGCCGTTGGCCCCCGGGGTCCTCCCGCCTGCATCCCCCTATTCGTTTACGTTACCCACCTCCCTATTACCCGCTACGGTTTTGCCGGCATTCGAACGCGACACCCCTACTATTACAGCCTCGCGCCGCGCTCCCACGCTGCGAGCATACGTGCGCACATCAGCATCAATCAAAGGTCGTGCTCGCAGTATAGCCCTGTGCGGCACGTTACCAATGCGCATCCGTATCCGACACGTAACGAACGTATGCGCACTCCCACACACACAGCTCTGCACGGCACTCACTCTTGCGCCGCTCTGCGCTGCGCTGGCCGCTCACGTTACAATCGCGCACCTGAGGTACGCCGATTTCGCACGACGAGAGCTTACGCATACACCGTACCACACGCGTTCACACTTATAACACGGGATCACACGAGCACACGCAAGCGGGGCACGCGCCGACACAACGACTCAAGTTGCCACCGCCGTGCGCGCGAGATAAACCGTACAACAATGCGCAGCCGATTACGCGCTCGAGCCGCGGGGCTGAGGGTCAGGAACTCACCACCGCGCCGCACTTTACGCACGTAACGAGCACACGCAAGCGGGGCACACGCCGACACAACGACTCAAGTTGCCACCGCCGTGCGCGCGAGATAAACCGTACAACAATGCGCAGCCGATTACGCGCTCGAGCACACGCAAGCTCGCACAAAGCTAACAGCTTCACTGCGCACCGCGGTTTCGCACACGCGAGCGGGGTGCACGCCGACACGACGACTCGTCCCCTCCCGCACTCGCGCGTGCACGTCAACACAAGTATCGTGCAAGGACGATTCTCCTCTCACACGGCTGCGTAGGCACGCCAACACACAAAAGTGCTCTCCCCGGGCGTTAACACACACACCTCCGTACCCGCACCATCGTACAGAGACCACGGCCTTTACGCACACAACGACCACACACCCGCGAATGCAGTGCACGCCAATACCACGTTCAAAAACACCCAACAACACGGTTTTGTTACTACGCTCGAGATTTTATTAACCCTTGTTAACTCACCGAGCCACCCGTGTGTGTGTACGAGCCAGCAAGGCGCTTCCAACCCACTCTCTAGTGGTGTGCAGCCCTATTCTATGCTGCGCTCTCTGTTACACCGCTTTCCTACTCGTCCTTACCCCGAACTAACCTTCTCCTACGGATCCTACTCTCCGCTCTGAGGTGTTGTAAGGCGCGTAATACGATACCGTCTGTAGTCCTAGGTGACCTTGCGGCGCTCAGGTCGTCCTGCAGACGATCCTGCGGCTCGCCCGATGACTCCCTCGTCGTTGACCCCGTGTCACCACTCCAGAAGAAGAAGAGGAGCGTCCCTACTGCCCCTGCGTTTCCTTTTAAACTATCCACATCAAAGCTAGGCGCCCCCGTCCCGACCGCCTTGGTCTCTCGACCAATCCTGAGCCTAGGATTTCCCGCCCTTTTGCGATCCCGCCGGCCTTTGACCTTTTTGCTAAGCAGCAGCCCGGGTCCTGATCCTAGCTATCTGCCTTGCTGACCCGTGTTTGTGTTTGTATGCGTTTCTAACTGCGGGGCTCTCTGAGCTCGCCGTGGTCGTGCGATCTCAAATCCGCCCACGGCGCCGCAGTGTTACTTAGCCTGGGAAGGGTCCTGTCCAATTCCCTGGCCCTGAGAAACCGTGGGGTAACCCCCGAGGGGGCCCTCGGGTGAAAACTCAGGGTAGGTGACCCGACCACAAGGCCTACGTGGGTGCGGGTGCGTGCTTATGTGGGGGGGGTGATGGGGGCAGTGCAGTGGTGGAAGCCGGGCGGCTCCCTGGCTCGGCAGAGCGGCCCCGTCGTTGTGGCACCACAATTGGCAGCTGTGCACCTCCTGCCACAATGAAGCCGGGTTCGTGCTAATCTGCTGAACATATTTTGTAAGTAATGTTACAGTGAATGAGACATGTTCCCGGGGCTCCTCAACATACAAGTGCGTATACATCACAGTGCACCTCCAATTAGCACGGTGGGCTACGTACGGTGAGAAATAAATGTACACACTACACTAAAATACACTCTACTCTACACTACACTGTCTTCCACTATACACCACGATACACTACTACGAGGATCAGTTTTAGCTACATGTGGTGAGAAATAAGTTAAACAAATACATACGGCACGATGCGCTACACTTATACACTACACTATACACTACACTATACACCACTATACACTACACTATACACTACCATACACTACACACTACACTATACACTACACACACTACACTATACACTACACACTATACACACTATACACATATAACTACACACTATACACTACTATACACTACTATACACTACTATACACTACACTATAACACTACACTATACACTACACAACACTACTATACACTACACTATACACTACNCTTATACACTACACTATACACTACTATACACTACACTATACACTACNCTATACACTACTACACTACTATACACTACACTATACACTACTATACACTACACTATACACTACACACTACACCGTACTATACACTACTATACACTACACACTACGACTAGGTACAGCTACACTATACACTACTATACACTACACTATACACTACTATACACTACACTATACACTACTATACACTACACTATACACTACTATACACTACACTATACACTACTATACACTACACTATACACTATACACTACTATACACTACACTATACACTACTATACACTACACTATACACTACACTATACACTACACTACACTACTATACACTACTATACACTACTATACACTACACTATACACTACACTATACACTACTATACACTACTATACACTACACTATACACTACACTTATACACTACACTATACACTACTATACACACACTATACACTACACTATACACATACTATACACATACACACTATACATTATACACTACGACACTATACACTACTCTGATTAGAAGGGTTGGCTGCGAATGGTGCAAAAGTAGTTCACCACCCACGTGTGGAGGATGCCCCACCCATCCTCACACACTCGCACCGCACGTCGCAAACTCCTTCTGCACTCAAGTTGAATTTATTAGGTACCAGCGGGAGGTACCCGGCATTGCCCGGGCGAAAAAGACACACAGACATCGACCCACACACACAAACACATCGACTTACACACACACATATATATGGACTCAAACACACACATCGACTCACACACATATCGACTTACACACACATCGACTTACACACACACGCATCGACTTACACACACACATGGACTTACACACACACATCCACTGACACATAGACACACACACACACATCGACTCACACACATCGACTTATGCACACACTTGCACGTAGACACAGACTCACACACACACAGACATCGACTTGAGATACACACACATGGACTCACACACACACAAGTGCACACATACAAACTTACACACACATACAAACTTACACACACAGACATCGACTTTAGATACACACACATGGACTCACACACACACACGTACACACAGACATCGACTTACACACACATATAAACTTACACGCACACAGACATCGACTTTAGACACACACATATACACTTACACACACATATAAACTTACACACACACACATATAAACTTACACACACAGACATCGACTTACACAGACATCGACTTACACACACATATACACTTACACGCACACACATGGACTTTACACACACACACATGGACACACACACAAGCTAGTCTATTCCCATGCTATCCCAACGGAAATCGATTCCAGTAGCTTTTTCAACGTTACATCGATTCCCATGTTATCCCAATAGAATCGACTCTATACATCCATTAATCTACAGTAATCGATTCCTAATGTGATCCCATTAAGAATCGACGCAAGTGGAGTTAATCGAACCGGGAATCGGATTTATCTGCACCACGTGACTTGAGAAACTGAAACACGTGGGTGCCAGGTGGGTGTCATGGCGGTGCGGGAACTCTTCTCGAGACTTGGCCTACTCTTCCTCTCCCTCCTCCTCTTCGTCACGTGCACACACGGTGAGCCAGCCGGAGGTGGTCGATACATCGGGTACCAAGTTGTGGTGGACGTGGGGAGCGGTGGTGCAGTGGTTAGCGCACTGTGGGGAGCGGTGGTGCAGTGGTAAGCGCACTGTGTGTGTGGGGAGCGGTGGTGCAGTGGTTAGCGCACTGTGTGTGTGTGTGGGAGCGGTGGTGCAGCGGTTAGCGCAGTGTGGGGAGCGGTGGTGCAGTGGTTAGCGCACTGTGTGTGTGTGGGGAGTGGTGGTGCAGTGATGAGCGCACTGTGTGTGTGTGGGGAGTGGTGGTGCAGTGGTTAGCGCACTGTGTGGGAGTGGTGGTGCAGTGGTTAGCGCACTGTGTGTGTGTGGAGTGGTGGTGCAGTGGTTAGCGCACTGTGTGTGGGGGGGGTGGTGCAGTGGTTAGCGCACTGTGTGTGGGGAGCGGTGGTGCAGTGGTTAGCGCACTGTGTGTGTGTGGAGCGGTGGTGCAGTGGTTAGCGCACTGTGTGTGTGGAGTGGTGGTGCAGTGGTTAGCGCACTGTGTGTGTGGGGAGTGGTGGTGCAGTGGTTAGCGCACTGTGTGTGTGTGTGGGAGCGGTGGTGCAGTGGTTAGCGCACTGTGTGTGTGTGGGGAGCGGTGGTGCAGCGGTTAGCGCACTGTGTGTGGGGAGTGGTGGTGCAGTGGTTAGCGCACTGTGTGTGTGGGGGGGGTGGTGCAGTGGTAGCGCACTGTGTGTGTGTGTNGGGAGCGGTGGTGCAGTGGTTAGCGCACTGTGTGTGTGGGGAGTGGTGGTACAGTGGTTAGCGCACTGTGTGTGTGGAGCGGTGGTGCAGTGGTTAGCGCACTGTGTGTGTATGTGTGGGAGTGGTGGTACAGTGGTTAGCGCACTGTGTGGAGAGCGGTGGTGCAGTGGTTAGCGCTGTGTGTGGGGAGTGGTGGTGCAGTGGTTAGCGCACTGTGTGTGTGGGGAGTGGTGGTGCAGTGGTTAGCGCAGTGTGGGGAGCGGTGGTGCAGTGGTTAGCGCANTGTGTGTGTGAGTGGGGAGTGGTGGTGCAGTGGTTAGCGCACTTTGTGTGGGGAGCGGTGTTGCAGTGGTTAGCGCAGTGTGGTGTGGGGAGTGGTGGTGCAGTGGTTAGCGCACTTTTGTGTGGGGAGTGGTGGTGCAGTGGTTAGCGCAGTGTGTGTGTGTGGGGAGTGGTGGTGCAGTGGTTAGCGCACGTGTGTGGGGAGTGGTGGTGCAGTGGTTAGCGCAGGTGTNGGGAGTGGTGGTGCAGTGGTTAGCGCACTTTGTGTGGGGAGTGGTGGTGCAGTGGTTAGCGCACTGTGTGTGTGTGGGGAGCGGTGGGGCAGTGGTTAGCACACTGTGTGTGTGGGGGGGGAGCGGTGGTGCAGTGGTTAGCGCACTGTGTGTGTGTGTGGGGAGCGGTGGTGCAGTGGTTAGCGCACNGTGTGTGTGTGGGGAGCGGTGGTGCAGTGGTTAGTGNACTGTGTGTGTGTGGGGAGTGGTGTGCAGTGGTTAGCGCAGTGTGGGGAGCGGTGGTGCAGTGGTTAGCGCAGTGTGTGGGGAGCGGTGGTGCAGTGGTTAGCGCAGTGTGTGGGGAGCGGTGGTGCAGTGGTTAGCGCACNGTGTGNGTGTGGGAGTGGTGGTGCAGTGGTTAGCGCACTGTGNTTGTGAGTGGGGAGTGGTGGTGCAGTGGTTAGCGCACTTTGTGTGGGGAGTGGTGGTGCAGTGGTTAGCGCACTGTGTGTGTGTGGGGAGTGGTGGTGCAGTGGTTAGCGCAGTGTGGGGAGCGGTGGTGCAGTGGTTAGCACAGTGTGTGGGGAGCGGTGGTGCAGTGGTTAGCACACTGTGTGTGTGTGTGGAGCGGTGGTGCAGTGGTTAGCGACTGTGTGTAGTGGGGAGTGGTGGTGCAGTGGTTAGCGCAGTGGGAGTGGTGGTGCAGTGGTTAGCGCACNGTGTGTGTGTGGGAGCGGTGGTGCAGTGGTTAGCGCACTGTGTGTGTGTGGTGCAGTGGTTAGCGTGTGTGTGTGTGTGGGGAGCGGTGGTGCAGTGGTTAGCGCACTGTGTGTGGTGAGGTGGGAGTGGTGGTGCAGTGGTTAGCGCAGTGTGTGTGTGAGTGGAGCGGTGGTGCAGTGGTTAGCGCAGTGTGGGGAGCGGTGGTGCAGTGGTTAGCGCACTGTGTGTGTGTGTGGAGTGGTGGTGCAGTGGTTAACGCACTGTGTGTGTGGGGAGCGGTGGTGCAGTGGTTAGCGCACTGTGTGTGTGTGGGGAGCGGTGGTGCAGTTGTTAGCGCACTGTATGTGTGTGTGGGGAGTGGTGGTGCAGTGGTTAGCGCACTGTGTGTGTGAGTGGTGGTGCAGTGGTTAGCGCACTGTGTGTGTGTGGGGAGCGGTGGTGCAGTGGTTAGCGCACTGTATGTGTGTGTGTGGGGAGCGGTGGTGCAGTGGTTAGCACACTGTATGTGTGTGTGTGGGGAGTGGTGGTGCAGTGGTTAGCGCACTGTGTGTGGGGAGTGGTGGTGCAGTGGTTAGCGCAGTGTGGGGAGCGGTGGTGCAGTGGTTAGCGCACACTGAGTGCCGTTTTCCCATCTCCCAGCTGCGACTCCCCCTCTGAATGTCCGCGTGGAGTCTCGCGACCTGCTGACGCAACTCCGCTGGGACCACGACGCTCAAGTGGACGTCGCCACCAGCAGCAGCTCACAGCTGGACGTTGCCTACAGAGTGGACAGCAAACTGTGAGATGCTCGCTCACTCGCTCACCCACTTACTCACCCACCACTCACTCACCATCCACTCACTCACTCGCTCACTCACCCATCCACTTGCTCAACCACTCTCTCACTCACCCACTCACTCACCCATCCACTCTCTCACCCACTCACTCACCCACCCACTCACCCACCTACTTACTCACCCACCCACTCTCTCACTCACCCACTCACTCACCGACCACTCACCCACCCACNTACTCACCCACCCACTCTCTCACCACCCACTCACTCACNACCACTCACCCACCCACTTACTCACCACCCATCTCTCACTCACCACTCACTCACCACCCACTCACCCACCCACCTACTCACCCACCCACTTACTCACCACCCACTTTCTCACCCACCCACTCTCTCACCCACCCACTCTCTCATCACCCACTCACTCACTCACTNACCCACCCACTCACCCACCCACTCTCTCACTCACCCACTCATTCACCCATCCACTCTCTCACTCACCCACTCACTCACCCATCCACTCACTCACCCATCCACTCACCACCCACCACTCACCCACCACTCTCTCACCACCCACCTCTCACTCACCACTCACTCACCCATCCACTCACTCACCCACCACTCACCACCACTCACCACCCACTTAATCACCCACCCATCTTCACTCACCCACCCACTCACTCACTCACCCACTGACTCACCCACCACTACTCACCCACCACTCACCCACTCACTCACCCACTCTCTCACTTGCCCACTCACCCACCCACTCACCCACTTACCCACCCACTCACTCACTCACTCGCCCACTCACCCGCTTGTCACTTACCCACTCACTCACCACTCACTCACCCTNTCACTCTCTCACTCACTCACCCACTCACTCACCCACTCACTCACACTCTCTCATTCACCACTCACCCGCTTGCCCACCCACTCACCCACCCACTCACACACCATCACACACCCACTCCTCACCTCCTCCTCCCCGTGTCTCTGTCTGTGCAGCTATGGACGAGCCCGCTGCGACCGTCTGCGCTGACCGCAGAGACACGGTGCGATGTCTCCTCAGCGCTGCGACATCCCGGCGACCGCTATCACTTCCGTCAGATCCACCGTCTCATCACCACCAACAACACACCATCATCTCACCCTGGGTCGCGGTTGANGTGTTACCCTTGAAGACAAGTGAGTGGCATTGTCTATGTCTCTCTCTGTGTGTGTCTGTGTGTGTGTCTGTGTGTGTGTCTCTGTGTGTCTCTGTGTGTATGTGTGTCTGTGAGTGTCTCTGTGTGTGTGAGTGTCTCTGTGTGTCTCTGTGAGTGTCTCTGTGTGTGAGTGTCTCTGTGTGTGTGTCTGTCTGTGTGTGTCTCTGTGTGTGAGTGTCTCTGTATGTGTCTCTGTGTGTGTGTGTGAGTGTGTGTGAGTGTCTCTGTGTGTCTCTGTGAGTGTCTCTGTGTGTGAGTGTCTCTGTGTGTGTCTGTCTGTGTGTGTCTCTGTGTGTGAGTGTCTCTGTGTGTCTCTGTGTGTGTGTGTCTGTGTGTGAGTGTCTCTGTGTGTGTGTCTCTGTGTGTGTGAGTCTCTGTGTGTNAGTGTCTCTGTGTGTGTGTGTNAGTCTCNGTGTGTGTGTGTGTCTCTGTGTGTGAGTGTCTCTCTGTGTGTGTGTGTCTCTGTGTGTGAGTGTCTCTGTGTGCTCCTCTTGACCACAGTCTGTTCAGGCTAGGGGGTGAGTGAGATGCGTCATCTCTCACCAGTGAGTGAGCATGACGTCTCCCTCACCCTGCCACCACCCCCCCCCCCCGTGTCTCAGCCGTGTGAGTGTCCCACTGTCACTTGTGCTGACAGAATCGACGGAGGAGGAGGAGGGTGTGACGATGTGTGATGATGAGGAGGAGGAGTGCGTCATGAGGATGAGGGCTACGAAGACGATGACGACCACAAAGATGACTNCGACGATGACGACGACGATGATGATGACGGTGACGTCGCTGATGGTGTGGACCGTGTCAACAACCACCACAGCGTGACGATGACGATGATGACGGTGCGTGCTGATGATGACGGTGACGGTGACGACGACGATGATGACGGTGACGGTGACGATGATGATGATGTGGACCGTGTCAACAACCACCACAGCGATGACGACGATGACCACGACGATGACGACGATGATGATGATGATGATGAGGAGGCGGAGTGGTGGGAGCTCTCCGTGGATCTCCATGAGGAGTGCGTGGAGGAGGAGAATGGCGCTTGGCGACGTGGTGCACCACCAGGAAGCAGAGATCTCCACGAGGGGGGTGGNACTGCACGATGAGGGTGGGTGGTGGGTGGGTGNGTGGGTGGGTGGTGGGTGGTGGGTGGTGGTGGGTGGTGGGTGGGTGGTGGTGGGTGGGTGGGTGCGTGGGTGGTGGTNGGTGGGTGGGTGGTGGTGNGTGGT